>VZTF01002084.1:1224760-1306348 GCA_013397755.1 Cnemophilus loriae
CCCCATGGCCCCGGCGGCGGCCGCGGCCCGACCCCCGTAGCGCCGCTCCCGCTCGGAGCAGCTCCCGGCGCCGCCCGTACGGTAAGAGCCGCCGGCGCGGGGCGCGGGGGAACGGCAGCGCCGGGGAGGTGGTGGGGCCCGATCCGCCTCACGGTCGCACTACCCCAGCGATCCGTCCCCGGGGGCGGCGGGACCGCGTCGCGATGGTGCCGCCGCGGCCTTTGGCCTCCCGCGCTTCCTCTCTGCCCGGCGGATGTGTGGCGGTGGCCGGGCCGGAGCTGCAGTGAGGGAAGGGTCGAAAGGGGCGGCGGCACCGCCGATCTGCGCTCCGCGGGGCCGCGGGGGGTGGCGGGGAGATGGCAGCGCTGCGCCGGCGGCACCGCAGCCGGGGACACCGGGCTTCGCCCCGGAGCTTGGCCCGAGTGCGGGCGGCAGACAAAGAGGTGCCCTGGCAGCGCCTTCCCCGCCTGCTGCCGAGGGGGCTGGCGGCCGGGCGGACCCCGACGGGACCGTGCGGGTGTCCTCGGGCCCGTCTCGCCGCAGGCTGACATCCCTCCCGGAGCGTGGGTGATGCGGATCGGGGGAAGGCCGGGATGGCCCCTCAGGATGGTGCATCCCCCCGCCGTGCCCGGGGCGAGCGGCACTGCTGCCACCTCTCCATCCCGCTGACAGACCCCTGCCACCCCTCGGGGTGCTGCTCTGCCCGCTCCCGGGCCTGGCAGCGTCCCTGTGCCGCTGCGGGTCAGGCTGGGCCATTGGCACAGATATTCCATGATTCTGCTGTTGCCTGCGGGGAGCGGAAGCCCAGCAGCGGCCAGGCCTGCATTGATCTGTCAGAGCTCGCCTGCCAGCCCGTGCCCGCTCTGGCCAAGTCAGGATTATTAAAACGTGTAAGCGTTTCCTTTATTTCTGCTCAGAACTCGACAAAACCGTATGGGAAGAGACTGGACTGAAATGCTGGTAATGGAGAGCGTTCAGAACCGGTGTTGTAACGGACAGAGATGAGAGGTACCTGGTCTTAAAAGTGGTTAGGAAGATTCACTGCAATGGAGGAAGGATAGCTGTTGGAATTTGATGGTATTTCCAGAAGCTGTGTTTGCTCCCACAGAGCTGGGAGGGGAGGGCTTGTAGGTGGATAAGGGCACAGAACATTTCTTTTGGTCTATGCCAGCACTGAAGCTTCCTGATAGATCTTGCCCATTGTAAACTGCAGCTGAAATTAACATCCTCAGGACAGGCTTGATGACAAGTTGTGCCTCATGGTTAAGGCTTCTGGTTGATCCAAGTGCTTTTGGAACTGTTGACCAAGCTCTGCTGCTGGGGAATTTAGAATAAACTGTCTGACCTTCCTGTTCTGGAAGATACTTGAACCAGCAGCTGAAGAACACTAATGCTGCAGCAGATTAAAATTATCACTTAAAGCTGCAAAATAAGTGCATTTCTCTGTGTGCATGTGGCAGTTCTTGCCCCTCAGAGCAGCAGTGTCATCATCCACAGTACTGATTCCTAGGAACTTCAGTTGTTAAGTGTAGAGGTTATGAGATTTGGGCAGGCACAAGTAGATGAAGTAGATCATTGATGGCTCTCACTCTGCTGCATAGTAAGCCTTACATGTCCAAAAAAAGAGAGGAACCTGAGCTGTATACTGTGTGTGCTTTGCTTAGCAAGGATGTAGCCTTCCCTGTAGGAGACAGAGAAGGGGATTCTCAAGTAAGATTCCTATTTTAGAATTTTTCCTGTACTTCTTGTAACAAGAAACCATTTTGTTTTCATTAGTGACAGACAGTAACCTTCCTAAATCCTGATTATTAATAGGTTTTTTTATTCTTTCTGATGTACTGTTCAAAAGACAGCTCAGGGTTTTCTCCATTTTGGGTAATGCTTACTGTACTTGTGAGTTGTATCATCCCACTGCCACCGTAAATTACTGCAGGAAAAAGGAAGCACAGCAGTGACAGAAAGAAGAACAGCATGAGCTAGTGTGCTCACCCTCCCAGAAGGTGGAATGAGCCACTTGTGGGATAATTGTGCTCTCACAGATTGCACACTGCAGGGTACTAGAACGGCTCTAAAGGAGAAGTTGGTAGCTGCTGATCCTTTGCTTCTGTAGTTGAAAGACTGGGTGTAGGTAGGTGAAATGGCGTGGTAGAAAAGCAGAGCAACTGGCATCAGAATGAGCCTGACTGTGGAAATGCTTTCCTTTTTCTTGCTATTCTCTACAGGTTGAATTCCTTTGTATTCTGTGGCTTTGCCTCCACTGCACTGGATAATAATCACTTAAAGGACTATAAAGTAAAAAAGGGAGAAAAACATCAAATCCCTAGTCTTGCACGTGGTGAGGTTTCCAGTCTCCGACAGCCTGTGGCCAGCTGCCTTTTTCCAGTAAGGATAAGGTGCTGATGAGACTGCAGACCTGCAACAGGAAACTACATAAAATGGTTGTGTGAATAGCAGTGAAAGGGAATAATGCTGCTGGGAGACTGTAATGGGTTATGCTAGGGAACAGTCCTGAAATCATGCCATGCAGTTTCCTTTGAGAAAGAAGTATTACCAAGGATGCTCTGAATGTGGCACAGCGTGTTCTAGTGACTGCTGCAGTGGTGCTGATGTGAAACCCCACATTCAGCTCAGCCTGACTGAACTCTTTGGCAAAGCTTTGGATGGCTGGAATGGTGAAGAAGCAAAGCACAAGTGCAGAGCCCTTTTGCCATTAAATCTTTCCATCTAGTGTTTTACTTAACTCATTTGCACAGCAGCTTGTAAGACTTCTGCTGAAGAGAATGCTATGCTACTGTCCAAACTGTCAGGATAAAATATCCTGTTTTGCTGCCGATTGGTGTTTTGTTGTTTCTTGGGTTTTTTTAAGAAAAAAAGTATGTGAATTTAAATGCTTAGAACTACCATTTTGTGATATCTGCTTAGTAGATAGCTGATGCAGGTTACAATCTGAAGTTTGGCGTGGGTCCCAGCAAATATTACAGGTATTCTAAAGCATATGAAACATCCATATCAGCATTGGAAAATATAATTTTGCATATCAGTAGTAAAGTTTATGATACACAAAATACAGCAATTGGATATACTAAACATTTTCAGCAAACTCACCAAAGATGTACATTTTTGATAAGTGGACAACAGTTATGTTTGGCAGAGTGGAGTAATACTTGCTGTATGCTTTATCTCTTGAAAAATTTAAGGCTGTAGGGTGAACCTGGAGAGAGGAATGATAGTGACTGCTGGGGAGAACAGTGCAGCAAGTATCCAAAGGCTTGTTGGTTTGAGACTGCTGACAGAATTATCATTGTGTTGTAGTATGGGTAACATTAGTTCCTCAGACTTTGGAGGAGAGGGACTGGCCAGCTGCAGTCAAGTGTACAAAACATTGTTCAAGCCTTGGGCAAAACCCACCACAATAAAAACAGCCCAGTCTTATGGGGCTACCTTATCTTTAGCACAGCAAACTGAAAATCCGTGATTTTTCACATACCTTGTATCCTTCCCTTTTCTGAAATGACTTAGCATCTGCCATTCCCACTGAAGAAGGGAACTGCTGCCAATGCCAGAGGAGATTTGGAATTTGTTATTGCTTAGCTTCAGTATTCTTCTGAACTTGAAAAACCAGTAAAGGAACAGTAAAACAGGAAACTTTAGTTATCAGTTTAAATGTAAGATTTGTGGCTCTTTTACTAGAGCAAAAGCAGTATCAGCAATATAATTAGATGAATTATTTAGGTACCTGGGAGTATTTTGTTTCAATAGATTTGCTGCTTGTACTGAAAGAAGGGAGCATGTTTATCTGAAATACTCCTAAAATGATATAGCCATGAACAAGTAAATGTGGGCTGCAATACTTTAATATAGATAGGAGTAGTGAAAGAGTTACAGCAAAAATACAGCTAATCAGCTCAACTGTGTATTTTCAATAGCTCATTGTAGCCACAATGGCAACGTCATCTGAAGAAGTGTTGCTGATAGTGAAGAAGGTGCGTCAGAAGAAGCAGGATGGGGCTCTGTACCTGATGGCTGAACGCATTGCGTGGGCACCCGAGGGCAAGGACCGCTTCACCGTCAGCCACATGTATGCAGACATCAAATGTGAGTGAGCGCTGCTCCTGCTGCAGTCAGCAGTATTGCCAGGGATATGTGAATATCACACAAAGCTCATGTGCCGTATTATGCTAGGTATAGCTAAGTGAGGAAGGTTGCAAGAGTCTGGAGCTCTGGCCAGGCTACTCTGTACCAGCAGAGATCAGGACTGTGGTGAAGTATTGCCAGCTTAAGGATGCTACCACAGAACTTCCATAGTCTTCAGATGTTTAACTTATATTGCATTTACTATTAACTTTGATAAACTTCTGCACTAAATTGAACAGAAAAATAATCTATGCCATATGCTTGTAGAGGGAAGGGTGGGAGGAGGATCGAGGAAGCATATAGGATTTTCAGTCTTAACACACAGAAACTATCTGGCGTGTCATCTGTTTAACTCAGTATCTAAAGCTGTTTCGATTTTCATGTAAAATGAACCGAGTTTTATTTTCATCCAACAGACCATAGCTTCAGAAGTGTCAGCTTCTGTAGTTTGGCCTAGCTGGTAACATTCTGAATAAGCATTTGCTGTTGCAACAGCAGAGTACTTGCAAGGCAAAACTAAACAGTAAATGTCTATAGCATGCTGCCTTTCTGGCTCCGATTAGTGCTCATATTTCATGTGCTGTAATGCCAAAGAAGGAATAAAAAGTAAGTTATGTGCGTCACTTGGTAGTGGTTTAGTGATTATTGCTGTTTAAAGTCACATACAAGCACTGCAGCATGATCAAAAGTGTGTGATGAATCAGAACTAAGATGCTCTTTTCTGATGTGTGAATGTGATAAGTTTAAAAGCCCTGTTCACCCATAATGATCAACTTTGTGAAGGTTTTATTTAGCTATTAACTTACACTTAAGCAGCTTGTATTTTAAATATGTACATTTGCACTGAAGTATTTTTAACTTAAATGAAAGATGCGGTTTTTGTCATCTGAAATAAAAAAAACGTTAGATGTATTTATAAATTTGTAATAGTGAAGGTGATTTAGTGTTGACATCTGTTTCCTGTCTCCCACTTGCACTGGAGAAAGGGCTGATATTAAAAGTTGGGTTAGTGCCCTTTGCAGTGCTTCACTAAAGTCACTATAGCACAACAGTCCATAAGCATAGGTGTCCCAGCCTCTGCTCCCTCTGGTTATGAGGATGGAAGCAGGAATTAGGTGTTTCTTATGAGTCATGAGGGTGTAGTAGTACCTTGGAGGCATTGGTGATTGACTTGGGGAGCACTAGTGGCTAACTGCACTTAGCTCACCACTGGAAACTGGGATCCAGGTGTGCTCCTAACCACGCTGCCTCAGCTTTCCTACCACTGTCCTTTCTGCAGGAGCTGGGCCATCTGGGAAAACAAAAGGGGCTGCTTTTCAGTGGATAAGTTCCTTGGTTCAGCTTGCTGCACAAACACTAGCAATCATACAAGAAATGCAGCAGGAAGAAGTGGAAAGGGGGAATGAGGTCACCTTTCAGCAGCAGCCTGGATTGGTTCCAGGTTAAAGTGTCCAGGTGATGACAGCCTCATTTGCAGCAGTTTTCTAATGGATGCTGTAGGGAATGCAAAGATGAATCTGGACTCCTGAGCAGGAGCGGAAGGATATTGAGCAACAGGCTGCTACTGTCTGTGTCTTGTATTTTAGAGTGAACAAGGTGCAGGGTTCAAACTAATTCAAGGGGAAGACTGACTGTTCCATTTTCACGGCTGCAATTCACACACAGGATAATGGTATTTAATTGGATGATGAGGATAACTGCTTATAAGCAAATACTCTAGGGAAGACAGTTTCTTGTATAAGCTTAGTGTCTGTCTCTCTGCAATCTAGGCCAGAAAATCAGTCCAGAAGGTAAAGCTAAAATTCAGCTGCAGCTGGTATTGCATGCAGGGGACACAACCAACTTCCACTTCTCCAATGAAAGCACAGCAGTGAAGGAGCGAGATGCGGTCAAGGATCTTCTTCAACAACTGTTGCCCAAGTTCAAAAGGAAAGCTAACAAGGAGCTTGAGGAGAAGAACAGGTAAAGGGATAGCACCCTAAAAGTTTGTTGGTTTTTTTTCTTCCGATTGTTAGCTAACTATCGTGTTTCTGTTAACAGTTGTTGTTATTTCAACATCATGAATGATCCAGCATTTGTTTCCCTAGTAAAAATCTCCCTGCTTTCAATTTCAAGGCAATTCCTTGAGACTTGCATAACTGTCACATGTCGAGACTACACTTGTGTGCTTAGTGACACGTTCTTGAGGTGTAAAGGCAGCCAGTCTGGCTGCCACCCGGTCTTCCTTATCCAATAGCTATGAGAGGAGAGCCCCAACTGGCAGTCTGTCTCTTTAGTCTTCTTAAATATATATGTATCAGTTAGAAAAGCTGCTTGAAAATTTTTTTTTTGTTTTCCAGAAATTTTGTGGAGCCTGGTGATTTTTTTTTTCTTCCCCATAGAGCCTCTTCCCCTTCAAATCTTTTCTGATGTTTTATAGACTACTAAATTGTTAGGTATTTTCATGCATCTCACTTGAGATGCTGCAGTTTGTTATTTGGCATACCGGATGTTTATTCTAAGAAATGTTTTGAGATGATATTGAGGACCTACGTCCTTTTCCCAAACGGGCTCTTGAGATACATTTCCGTTCCTTTAAAATGTTTACGTTAAACCAGTCCCTGTGGCCACAGAGCTCCCTTCTCTGCATCTCTCCTGATGAGTTTCACTTCATTCTAGTGTCTGCTGTGAATCCTGTGTCTAATGGCTTCCGTTTCCAAAAACTATTCTAGCTTTAAACATAGCTAAGTTAAAGCTAGATTTTTGAAAACATTAAAGCATTGCCTCATGGGACAGACTGGAACTTAACAAGGAGATTTCCCAGCAGAAGGGCAAGAGCCCTTGTGCTGGAGCTGTGACACAATCAGGATTAACTGGTTCCAGTACTGCAGCAACCACTAGGGTCTGCAGCAGTGCAGCCTGCTTCGGCGCTGTTCCCATACTCGTTTCTTTATGCTCTGTGCCTTATTTCTGACAGTATCGGTGCTGAGAACACGGGCAGTCTTAGCTCTGAATCTTTGCCTCCTTAAATGGAATTTTACAGCATCACACCGTGCAGTATCAAGAGCTTTTCTAGTTACTGAAGAGCCAGAATCCCTGCACGTACTCGGCCAATAGTGTGTTCTCTTGATTAGAAGTCCAAGTCTAGTGATGGAGCTTCATTAGCTTAATTGCAGCAGATAAGGCCGAAAAGATTCAGCTTGTTGTGGAGGGGTACAACATCCAGAGTCCTCACAGCACTTCCTCCATTTATTGATATGTGGGAGTTGGGTACGTACCAAAATTCCAAGCTTTAATGAAATAACCAGAATAACAGACTGCTTTCTGCTGCACTAATTTGTAATAATTGCCACTAATCCATACTTGTGACAATAAGAAAAACTGGAAAAACCCTGGTGGTTAAAACATAATAGGGATATCCTGCCACAAAGCTTTCACTTCCACCTCATCCTGCTTAGTCCTTAGAGCAGCTAAAGACTTTCATTCTGTCCAGATTGCAGTTTATCCATGTTCATCCCTAGACCATGTACTATGTATCCATAGGACTCCTGATTTTTTTTGTTGTTGGCAATTGATCAAGACCCTGAGGTACATGCTAAAGATTGGTGAGGTTATTGGCAGATTGTGAACACACATGCACGTTTCCCTGAAAATAGCCCAGTGGGTATCAAGTAACGTACACAGCTGTAAAAACAGCTGCTTAAACATGAGTGAACATTCAGGTGCATAGTCTTTGCATTTGGGTAGTAAGGGGGATACTTGATGTGTGGATGGTAACTTCTGCAAACATTGCTCCTTGGTGGAAGTAGTGACACAGAATGTGTCTCACACTTGTGCTGTGTGCGATTAAGGGATGGAGATCCTACTATTACCTTAGAAACATAAATGAACAACCATTGCAGTAATGTGTTTTAACAGATCTTATCCCATATATAATTTGTGATCTATACTCTTGCACTAGAACAGAGATCTGTAGCTACTGAATTTTAAGATCTTAAACCAAGAATTCGACAGTGCTGAAATCTCCTTTTTTTCTCCCCCATCATACTTTTGTTATGGAACAGCAAGAAAATTCATTATGCTTTTACAGTTCAGGAGATTCCAGTCCTGGTGTGCAAAGACACAAAAGCACTACAGAATATTTTAGGACAAGACATGAATCCCACATTAACTTTTTCTTAGGCATTACTGTTTTCTGACTTCCAGTGTTAACATCCATTTTTTAAGTCTTTTCAGACAAACAGTGCTATTGACATTGGTTGTTTACACAGTCTTGTTAAGAAATGCACAGCATTTTGAAAGAAAAGTTGGTTTCTGTTCCTTTTGTGAACTCGTGTTAGTTGTGGAAGTACTAGTGATTTATTCTGCAGTGTTTCAATTCTATTCAATACATTCTTTTACCAGAATGCTGCAAGAAGATCCTGTTTTGTTTCAGCTCTATAAAGACCTTGTTGTGAGCCAAGTAATCAGTGCTGAAGAATTCTGGGCCAACCGTTTAAGCCTGAATGCAGGGGATAATTCTGCAGCACCTAGTAAGCAGGATGTGGGCATCTCTGCAGCATTCCTGGTACGTTGAACCTCTAACTTATAGGATTTTAGAGCAAACAAATTAGGGAAAGTGGGAGTTCTGCTCATGCAGTTTATTCCCATATACATGAATGTTGTACTTTCCTGGTTCCTCAACATCTCTCCGCTATTCCAAATGGAGAAAAAAAAAAAAGTTCCTGCTAATCTGGATCCTCAAAATTTTGTCAGTTTAAGATGCCCAATTTGAACTTTAAATTGCCAGTAGGCAGATGATGTTTGTACTGCTGCTCTGCCTTCTGTAAAACAGGAGTGATGTGAATATATGGTCACTAGATTAGAGTGTGTGAGCTCAATAAATTTGAGAGCATATCTGTGGCAGCATTGACAAGCATAAATGAACCTTTCTATATAAGGGTTTTATTCTCTCCCCAATTTTTTAAGCCAGTACATGCTTTCAGCTATTTGAAAAACACCTTGTGTCTCTGAAAGCTCATTTTCTCTCTTTCTCTAACTTTCAGTTCTTTTACCCATTTGTAGAAACCATGCTTCAGTAATTTCAGTGCAGTCTAAAAGTAATTTAGATACAACTTCAGATTCCTCATGCAGAGACATGTTTCTACTTCTGCAACAAAATTCACAGATAGGACTCTTTAGATGGAATCCTACTTCCACCTTTGTAATGACTGTGCACACAGTGGGTTTAGGAGAGAAAGAGGAGGTAGGAATCGTTTTAATTTAGCTGCTATACAAACACATGGAGGTTTTTTCCCCCTCTTGGAAATACCTGAATCAGTTGCCAAACAAATTTGATTGCTCTGATTTCCTGTCTCCTTATTCTTATACCTTAATGTTAAAAAAAAGAAACCACGGTGAAAAGTAAACCCACCAAAACTTCAAAACTGAAGCATTCTTAAACTAACTGGTTATGTTTGTGTTCTCTGCATTTATGAAGAAGAAAACTTGAGATATTTGTGTGTCCTAATTCAAGTTAAATCTGACTGGCTCTGCTCAGAATGAGTGTTAGCCTAGGAAGAAGATGGTACAAAAGCTAGACTTGAGATACACAGGAAAAGGAGGAAAAGGCAGCAGCCTGTGCAATCATATACTTTTCCTGTTTCTGAGAACTGCATGGAGCACTCGCCTCCTCCAGAGCTTCCTAAAGAGATCACTGAAATCTAAGTTCAAAGTTCTGACTAAGGCTAACACTGAAGCTTTAAATTCGATGCTATTTATCAGTTATACTAAGATGTTTTTAGTGTATAAGGGAATAAGGTATAAGAGCCATAAGTCCTTTTTTATCACTTCATTATAGCCACTGATTATTCACTACCTGAATTGTTGAGTGAACAATAAAACATGAGGCATATACAGTACGCTTACCTATTTTTACTTTGACACAAGGATAAGCATAAATTAATTAAGCATAAATAAATTAAGCATATCTTGTTTTGACCAATGGAGTGCTCTTTGCTTTCTGGAGCCTGCAGTGTGCTTGTCGAACTGTCCCTTAAGTAGCAAGTATAATAAAGTAATTCATGTTTGCTCATTCATTTGTCATTCTGAAATACCTACATATGATCAAATACACTACAGATTACTGAAGGAAGAAGATTATTTTACCTGCAGCAGAACTTGCTTGCAAGATGCCAGTTCTTTTCCTTCTCCAGTTAGAGAAGGCATCCAGACATGGCTTGTTTTCTCCCCTGTGTGCTTTTCCTCAGGCTGACGTACGGCCTCAGACAGACGGCTGCAACGGGCTGAGGTACAACTTGACTTCGGATATTATTGAATCCATATTTCGGACATACCCTGCAGGTAAGAACAGTGTTTTACATACCAAACACATCCAGTTAAGATTGGTCTTTATACTGTCTTACTGTGGAAAGACTAAAATGTTAGTCTGAGCCTGGAAGTATAAGGGACCGTATCTTCCAGTCTTCTAGATGATTTTCCCTGCCTCATTAGAGGGATGGGAAGAAGCATATTCATATGTTTCATAAAAGCATAAAATATGCTTTTGAAATGAAAACTTGATTTTATTAAAATAAAACATTTTAACTTGTGTTGACTTTCTGTTTTTTAAAGTGTGAGTAAATGTTTGATTCCCATGATATTCTCCTACTCAGTGTTCCAATTAATTGTTATTTTTATTGACATCACCTTTGGGAGGAAAAGAACCTGATTTCCATCATTTCCCCTGCACTGTAATGAACATTGACACTGATTCATTTTGGCCCCTAGTGTGGGGGCAATTGAAGAGTGTTCAGGCCAGTTACATGCACTTTTCAACGCTTTACAGGCATAAATGAGTACCTGTTTGCTCATGCTTAATACTGCAGTCCCTTCCATTTAACAGGAATGAATGGAGGCAGCCAGAAAGCAAGGAAGCCAGCAAGGAAATGTTGACATAAAATACCATGTTAAGATTTGTGGAACAGTTTGTAATCGTTCTGGGTTTTGTTCACAGTAAAAATGAAATATGCAGAGAATGTTCCACATAACATGACGGAGAGGGAATTCTGGACACGATTTTTTCAGTCTCATTATTTTCATCGGGACAGGCTCAATACAGGCTCAAAAGACCTCTTTGCAGAATGTGCCAAACTGGATGAGAAAGGTAAGCTGGTTGTTTCTGAAAGCTACAGATGGTCATGGAAAGTTAGCTACAGCTTTGCCATTCTGAGCATGTTTCATAGTGAGAGCATTTCTTGGAACAAATTATCCTTTGGAAAGCAGCAGCACTAGAAACAAATTACTACAAATTCCGTAATATGCCATCCTGGTAGGTTGATTATGTGCCATCAGTTACTATAGAATAATTTTGTGTACACAACAGGTTTTGTTTTGTAGTATGCGCACAATTTAGAACAGGTACAGCTTTTGTTACAGATGAGGTTTTAGTAAATGAGATTCCTATTGGTCCAGATTTTCCAGAGGAGTTGCCATCCCTGCTCTCTCTTAAATCTGAAATTCTAAAATATTGTCTGACTCGAGTTTTTTGTGAACTTTTGAGACAGGTTTGTGATGATACAGAAACGTGGGGAGTTGGGATCACTTACCACCATTCCATAATACCTATTTTGGCTAATGAAAGCCTTCTATTAGGAGTGCAAAACCCTTCACAAGTCAAAGCTATCACCAGATATAAACTGTCGTACTACCCAGGCAGGGCAGCAAAACAGTGCCAAAATTAGAAGAAAAACAACTGAGGCTTCCCACTAATATAACTGCATCTCAATTTATTTTTTTAATCAGTGTTCAGTGATGGGTAGAAGTTGGTGAAAACTGGGCTAATTAGTAGGAAGATGTTTTAGAGTAACTTCCTGCATTTATTGCATATTTTAAATGGAACTTTAAAAAGAGTTTAAAGTTTTAGTCCCAGTGTTATTTGGGCCTGTGCAGAACCTTTGTCTTTTAAAGATTAAATATAACCTACTGACCCAACAATTATTCTATTTGTTTAGATACAGTTTTTCTTTTTTTTTTCCTCTGTTTCACACAGGGTTAAAAGCAATGGTGTCTCAAGGAGTGAAAAACCCCCTGATAGATTTAACAGCTTTGGAAGACAAAACATTAGATGAAGTAAGTACTTGGGGGAAAAAAACAAAAAACAAACAAAAAGTCCGAAAGAAAACCATACCCCTTCCTTGGTTTCATTTAAGGAGTAAGTGGATCCTTCTTTTAAAATCACCACAAATGCTAATTCTAACACAAATCCCTTACTAGGCAGTTGCAATGATTGGGTACTCAACATTCCTACTGGTGTGTGTGTGTAGGGAAATGGAGACTGTGCCCATGGACCTGCATGGCTCACATCTGCCTTGCTGTGCAGGGTAGAAATGCAGGACTTCCCTTTTTTAAAGATTTACTCTTTCATTTGGCTTTTTTGTCTAAAGTGAGCTCTTTGATTTTTTTCCTACCTTTTAGACTCTTTGACAATGTACAGAAGAGTAGCACAAAACAGGAAAAAGTCTTTGATTTGTTCTTACTTTGAACATTGCTGCTTGATTCAGCCTAACTGAAGGACACTTTATACAGTTGTCTTTGTTTAACTTCAAATACCTTTTTTTGCTAGAATTATGACTCACTTGAACTATTACCTGCCTCCAAGTGCAAGTTAAACAATTGATATCAGCGGTGTACCATAACATGAAGTAACTTAGAGATGTGCTTTTCTGCAGTTGATTTACTGAAACTGTTCAGTTGTAGTTAATAATGAAGCTGCATTTCTAAGTTTTTTGGTGGGGTTTTGGGTTTTCTTTTTTTTTCATTTTCTTTTTGTGGGAGGTGTCCAAAGCTAGCAGTCTGAAACTGGACCATGAGTTTAAGGTAGGTGTATTTGAAGTGCTCTGCAAACTGCCTTGGTTTGCTTTTGAGGCTGGTTAACAGCAAGCATGAAACTGCCCATGGGGTAAAGTGAGTTGCCTTCAGCCACCTGGCAAGTGGGGAACTCTGCCAACATGTTAAGGCTTGAGGTTTTTTGAAATTTATAGTGGTATCACATCCTCCTGACAGGTGTCATTTGGCCTGTGGGCTGCTGGTGTCCCACTAGACGTTAAAAAGAGGTCAGTAAAACAATTGCTGTCTTTTCCTTGCCATCAATGCCTGTGTTTTGCACAAGTGATCCTTAAGTTTTTTTTAAGCTAGTTCTGTTTTTACTTTGTAGTAAAAATGGTCTTATAAAATTACCTGCATAAGACTTGTTGCCTTCTCTCTGACACCTCTAAATTGCCAAGTGTTAGCAGAATAAAATAGTCACTGGAGGTTTTTCAAAGTATATAAGGTGATGGTAGGGTAAAGGTAGGAAGATGATACTGTGGATGATGATGCAGAGGAGGTGGCTTCCTGACTCAAGGGAAAGCAGAATTGTCCTGCTGCTGTGGGGGCGGGAGGGAATTAATGTTGTTTTCTTTGTAGGGCTATGGTGTTGCTTCTGTGGCCTCTACATCAAATGCCTCAAAGTCTGCTAGAGAAAGTAGCAACGCTGCCATCATAAAACGCTTTAATCATCATAGTGCCATGGTCCTTGCAGCTGGCCTCAGGAAACAGTAAGTTACAGTGTTGTGTAAAAGCTTTTTTGTTGTAAATTTTAAGGAATTTCCAAAACAAAAGCACATCTTCAGTTATTCATCCAACCTTTTCTTTTAATTTTTTATGAATGAGTTATTTTGCTCTAGGAATAAATACCTTTAGGTTCCATTTTACTTTATAGAAGTTTTTCAGAGCTGTTTGAAATGATGACTGCTATTTTTAGCTGAGTTGTCATATAAAGCAGATTAAAAAGGAAAGAATGTTTCTGCCTTAGATCTCTAGCCCTGGTGAAGGCTGCAGAAGTAGTGTTCTGTGTGGAGGTGAGGTCTGGTGCAGGGAGCTCTTATTTCCTGCCTTCCAGGAGCAGGTCTGCTGGTGCTTCCTGCAGTGTGTCATAGGTGGATCAGATGAAGGACTCCTCAGGTGCAGTACCCTGCCCCTGACCAAAACCATCTGTCAGGTTATCTGCTCTACAACTGCTTTATGGACAACCAGCAAGGATCACCACTCCACCCAAATCCTACAGACCTTAACTGTGAGAGATCTTAGTTAGTACTTCTTCTGTTTAGCTGGGCTCCCTCACATTGTTCTTCTGTTTTGCACAAATTGAACACTGCACCTTAAGCAATCTCTTCTGGGCAATGTGTGTTTCTGTTTCTCAGTTCAGAAAGGGACAACAGGACAGCTCTGCTGGAACAGTTGTATTTCAGGGCTCCCAGAGCTCTGCTAATACCTGGTTGCATAACTGTATACAAAGTGTTTCTAATTTAGCCATGATTTTGCTGTGTCCCACTGTGTGGCAGTGCTGTGTGCACTGTTGGAGTCCAACACCCTCTGAAGAGAGGGACAAGCACCTTCCCCTGCTGTTGAATTTCCCTCATGACAAACAGGGTTAATGTGAGGAGCTGGTTCCTTCTGTCTACATCAACTGCTAGAAATTAAGACATAAGGGGAAAAAAGTATGTGAACCTGCATATAAAGTTTTTGAAACAGATGTATTTACTTTGTCTCTAGCTTGTATCTTAAATTACCTATGAGGTGAATTCTTCTTAATGCTGTTTCTCTATTTTAAGAGAAGCACAAAATGACCATTACAGTGAGACCAGCAGTACGGATGGAAACTCCAGGGATTCAGATTTCTTTCAGCCACCACTGAAAAAGGTATAAAGTTAGCTGATGTGATTCTAACTGAATGGAACTGGAAGCTCTGTCTCTCAAAATACTGCTGAAAGTTCCTTGTTTTATGACACATCTGAAGTGAAACTTTTTTAGCCTTGTTTAGAAGTATATAGAATAACAACCTGACAGCCTGTAAGAAGCCTTGTACCTTTATTAGTAAACACAAATAAGTTACACATGGAAGTATTGTGCTGTTTATCTCCTCAGTAGTGCCCAATGAAAGTAGAACATTCTAAGACGCTTCAGATTGGACTCAGAAATCTGGTTCTTTCCATTTGCTGAAGTTCTATTTTTGGCCCCCTCCCTTTTGTTTTTCTTTCAAATGCCTGAAAACTTCTAGAGAACATCCATCAGAGAAGGATATTGGTGTTCAAGCACCAATATTAACCTGTCAAGTGTGTTGTTTGCAGAGGGGATGATGAAACTGGCACATGACAGCCTTCATCTTAGTCAGAAGCTGAAGTGAGGTTCAACTGAGAGTGTAGTGACACCTGGTGCAATGAAATACAGGGCAACAGCCTGGTCTAGACTAAACAGAGCAGCTCACGAAGTGGAAGAGAGTACTGTAATTGCTGTAAAACTGAATTGAATACTCTTCCTGAAGCTGACAGCCTAAACAGAAAATGTCAGAGGAACTCAAAACTTTGCTGTATTGTGAGAAAACATTGTAGAATACATGTGTTGTTAAATGTTGGGGTAGTCTTTGACCTTCCCCAAAAGCTGCAAGTTCTACTGAGCAGAAAATGATATAGCAAGACTAGAAGAAATATGATGAAAAGGGGAGTGAAAAAGTAGCAGGAGAATAGGAGACTTCAAAAATAGTTTTCTCGTTGTACAAAGTCTGATATCACTGTGCTGTTACCTCTCACTACTAATACTCCACAGCTCTACTGTCACCAGGTAGCTTGGGGTAATTACTGTGGTTTTAGTCTTAGACTCCTGTACACCAGCTATTAAATCATTACTGTTTCTGCTAATCTGGAGTTAGATGGACATAAATAGAGAGCACAAATGATTACCTATGTACAGCAGAACACTTTTTGGAAGTGGCAGGGACTGCCAAGTTTCAGCTAGAATCTGGAGGAAAAGCAGTGGTGCCAAGACTTCCAAATGGCACATCCTGAACAACATTGGGCACCACTCCATCTGGAGGGTGGGCATGAGTCATTCCATACCTGGGTTTACTTTAAGGTTTTAGTAACCCTTCGGCTCAAACTCGGTGAACCAGAAGAAAGCACTGGATGTATGGAATTGTGCCTTCATTAGTAACATGTATCATTATTTGGCTCATTTTAGGTAAAACTGCAGGAGGCCATTGAATATGAAGATTTATCAAAGAATAATAGCATTAAAACTATTGCACTAAACTTAAAGAAATCTGATAGGTAAGTTAAAATAATGCACAGCTATTTCAGCAGAGCCAGTTTGTCAGGGGTTTCATCACAGCCCACACAGGACCAGCTGATTTAGTCTCTGCTGTGCCCCACTCAGGTGTGTTATAACTAAGTTTAGAAACTTAGTATGAGCTTTTGCATAAACCAGTTTCCATGTGATTCCCTCTGAAATTTGTATTTTTATTTCTTAGAGTGGTTGGGGTAAGAAGGGACATCTGGAGATCATCTAGTCCAACACCCCTGCTAAATTCCATCTTGCTTTTCAGAGAGTTGAGTCTCTCTAAGCCAACCTGAACAACCTTGACATGTAATTTCTGTGAAAGCCTAACAGACCTCAGTTCACAGTTCAGCACTTTGTTGCAGCTTTCAGTGGAAAAATGTGTTGCATATGAAAATACATAGAATTCCAAGAAAAATCCACTCCCAGGCAAAAAAGTGCAATTGGGATAGTTTGGACTGCTCAGTGGTCTAGGATTTTTCTAGTAGTAGTCCTCTTGTTTTCTAGACTTTTGCGTTTGAGAATCATAGATGTAATATCAGAAAAGGAGCAAATGCTACAAGAAAGAGAACAGTTCCACATGTGCACCTAACTTCATTTAGCTTAGTTTCAGTTGAAAGTGATGTGAATTGCTCCATTCTAAAAATATTTCCAGAATTTGGTGGCAAGGGTAGCTTTTCATTGGCAAAATGATGATCACAGATTGAGCAATAGAAGCTCTTACTTTGCTGCCATACCATCCCTAACCCAAACTCTTCCCATGTGGCAATGTATTGTACTTTGTCAGTAAATAAAGTGGTGTCAACAGTTGCAAAGCTTCTAAAACTAGAAACATTAGAAGAGCTGTCCAGGAGTTTGTTCTCTTCCTTTACTCTTACTAATAACACTTTTCTCTTCCCTTTTCTCACCTCACAGGTATTACCATGGTCCTACTCCAATTCAATCACAGCAATATGCAACCAGTCAGGATATAATTAATTCATTTCATAGTATTAGACAAGAAATGGAAGCATATGTACCCAAACTAACTCAGGTATAGAAGAATATTTTAAAAATGCCCCTCTTGATCTTACCTTGGCATCTTGCTTTCTATGCAGTTTTGTGTCTCATGTCTATGGAGGTTTCAATTTTTCATGGTAAATTATCTCCAGTTTCTGTTAACTGATTTATTTTATGGGTTTAGGTGATACCTTGATATCTTTTGAGCTGTTATGTTTAAAATCTACACAATAAGAAACTGAGTCATTGCTGATGCTCAGTTATATTCTTCTGTTCCTGCTTTCTTTTGAGGAAATGGTAAAGGTATAAGGTAGTAGAGCAGGACAGTCATGCACAGTATTGATCCCACCCTGAGAGGTTTAGGAGGTTACCTGAGCAGGTTTTTAACTGAACTGGTCTTTTGCTCCTAAATGCACTTGGACTGTCAGTCTGCTGTGGGCTGCACAGAAGCTCTGCGGTGGCACCTGGAGGGCAGCAGAGCCTTGTGGCCAATCTCCCCAGCCAGTATCTGAACTCCTCTGTAAACCTAGTTTGGCCCTAAGTAAAGCAGCCACAACTGTGCTACACTTCTGCATGGTAATGCTCTGTTTTACGTCAGAGTAAGTGCACAGCCAGTTCAAGGTCTAGGCAGGTTATAATTAATTGGAGAGTTTTCACAGCAAACGAGCTACAGCACTTAAAGGCGCTCTTGACTAATTCTGGAGAAGAGCAGAGCCTGAACTTCGATGTGTGTGTTCAACTATTCTTGTTTTAAAAACAATTTATTAGAAAAAGCAACCTGAAATATTTGTTCCCTTTCTCTCCAGGTTCTTTCAAGTGGTGATGCTGCCAGCACTATTGCAGTCCTGTCACCTGGAGGAGCACTTATGCAGGGTGGAACACAGCAAGCCATAAACCGTAAGGATTTGGGCTATCTAATGCTTTAATCGTATCCTGTTGCATTGCACAGACTAGCTGGCTTGCTGTTTCATCTCTCCCTTAGAATATGTTACAGTGATAAAGGAAAGTATGGAAACGTGTAGCTGGAGTAGTACTGGGTTACAGCAATAAAAGAAAAGCAACAACCCAGCCACACCATGGGGGTGGTAATGGCTACACCGGTGCTGAGGCAAGTGAATGAGAGAACATTTTACACAGCAAGTAATGAAGGAAACACCTGAGATAAATTGTCTTACAGATATGGGGTTTTACTTGTTCAGCATTTCTGATTTTTTTTCCTGGATTGCAGAAAATACAGACATACTCTGTGAAAACTCTAAGGAAGCAAAGCCTAGATAATCGTCTGAAACTAAATTTTTTGCAGCCTGCATTTAAGATCCACAGCTTGCAGTGAAAAAAGACAACTTCCTTGTAGACTGCAAGGGCAAATCAGACAGCCTCTCCTTCCCACACCTCCGTTCAACCACCCCTTTCCCTGTTGTCACATTCCTGCCAGTTTGAGTTCCTGTCTCTTCAGTCTCACAGCAGATGAATCCCTGTTCTCAGGATTTTTAACAGTTTTCCAGTTTATCTTGTGTTACTTGGTCTGAAAAGCAGCAGAAATTAATTCAGATAGCTGAAAAAGCAAGTATGAGTTCTTTATGGTACTGAAAGAAAAGGAGTCAGCAAGCAGGGGTGAGGCTTTCTTACCCATCCTAGTTGACGTAGTGGGTGCTACACTTCACTTCTTTGAGCCTGACCACCACTTTTTTTAACAGCTTCATCCTGAAATTTGATACTCACTGTTCAGTTCACTGTGCTCATCCTCAGTGACTACTTGTACTTTTTGTTAGGGTTTTTACAGTTATGGCTCTTTCCTTGTTCTTGAACCCTGTCACCCTTTCTTCATTAAGAGTACCTGGGACACAGTTCTGTTTTCCTGTCTGGATTTTTCATCTTCCACTTGCTGTAACCATATTGCCAACATAAGACAGAGGGAAAAACTTAAAGTACCTACCATAGAGATCTTAGCACTGTGTTGTGAGGACAACACAGTGCTGGTGGCAGCAGCAGCACTGCCATGCTGTTAGAACAATACAAGTACACTGCTTCTAATCCTGGATTAAGTTTGGTGTCCATTCTTTGTCTGGCATAGATCTGCCTAAATAATACACAAGCTTCCAAGGATAGAGCCATAAATAGCTGACCTGATCTAATAGCTGCTGATAGTCTTGATCTAATTGCTGCTGAGGTGTGAGGCACCTCAGTGTTCCCTCCCAGCCAGCCTTTCTGTGGCTGTAGTGGAAGTGTACATTGATGACCTCCTTCGTTAGCCTTAGTTCTCATTTTTCATGTGATAGTTTGAGTGATGTGAAAAAACTGTTTTTCCTGTTGCAGAGATGGTGCCAAATGACATTCAGTCTGAACTAAAACACTTGTACGTGGCAGTAGGGGAACTGCTACGACACTTCTGGTCCTGCTTCCCTGTTAACACGCCATTCCTAGAAGAAAAGGTAAGGCAGAGCTTCCCCTTATGGGCCTGGTTATGATGTGGTTTAGAATGACCATGGTTTAGAATGGCTGTCTTTACTGAGGTATAGAACTAACATATATGCCTTAAATCAGTACAGCACTTACTCATCCCTAGAACTGAAGGCCACAAAATAACATAAAACCGTATTTTTTCAGTAGTTCTGCTGGTGCTGTTAATTAAAATCATCCTCATCCCTGCCTCCGTGTTAGCTCCCTTTAGGAGCAGTAGCTGTAAGCCAGTTTCAAACAGAATGGTCAGCTCTGTTGCAGCTGCAGGGTTCTTATTCCAGCTTAAAACACAAAAACTAAAGCCTCCCTTCCCCAGCTCCAAGGAATAACCTCCGCAGTGACAGTACAAGCAAGTTTTCCTTATTCTTCTATCCATTGCAAAAATCACTCTCATACCTTCAGAACACACACTGCTTTTCAGAACTAAGTTGCCTTCAAGGACAGGTGTTTGTATACAGCCAGGTCTATGATTGTAACTATTTTTCTGTTGCTTTTGACCTCGTATGGATAACAAAGATAAAAATTTGCATTCAGATACATTCATATGTCTGCTGCAAAATGTGGCCTGAAAATCCAATCTTTGCTTGAAGCAAAAAACCATTTTGTGAATATCTTTTATCTATTTACAGTGTTTATTAAGGAAGTAATAATCAGAGTGGCACACAGCACTTTCAGTCGTACTGCACTTATCTCAAAAATAAACACACATCTGAGAAGTGTTAGAGACTGATACTTGAATAACTTTCCTTCCTCAAACTACACAGCCTTGAAGTAGCCCCGAGAATTAGTTATAAGGTGTTCTGCTGGAGAACAATTTGTTAAAGGAAATGAACCTTCTGTCTTACTATAACACTTCAGTATTGTATTACTGGTTTCTGTCTCTCTCAGGTTGTGAAAATGAGGAGCAACTTGGAAAGATTTCAGGTTACAAAGCTCTGCCCATTCCAAGAAAAGATTCGGAGACAATATTTAAGCACAAATGTAAGGGGAAAGTACTGTTTAATTATGAGGGTGCATATTAGTAATTTCAGCCTTAACTATGAGAGGATGGTAGTTACCTTGTTACTTCTTACCCTAGGGCATTTTAATTTTTTTGTTGACTAGGAAATGGGCAGAGGGATATTGGGTACACAGTTCAGCAGTCGTCTCTCCCTGTCCAGCTTGCTGAGTGATGCCAGCAACTGACAAGAACTGAACTTGAAATTACCCGTGTGATTCACTTCCACAATGAAGCAGAACTTGAACAACTTCAAAACTCTCCCCCCATGTCAGATCTGAAGTGGTCACAGACTAAATACCAGAACAGACAGCACAATGGGGTGTCACTTCCCCGTGCCCTTTCAGCTCAGCAGCTCTCTGCACTGCTCCCCCTATGGATATTTTGCAACAGAGCCTCAAGGTCCTTTCTCTGATTTTAGCAAGATTACTCGCAGTGAATAAAAGGAAGAATGCACCTGAAAGGGCGGGGAGGGGACCTGTTTTCCAGCAGCTGGCACAATGTTTTTCCCTTTTCCTGTTTCAGTTGATAAGTCATATAGAAGAGATGCTGCAGACGGCCTACAATAAGTTCCACACGTGGCAGTCCCGGCGCATGCTGAAGAAGACGTGAGGGCGCATCCTGTACAGGTCTGACAGCAAAGCCTGCAATAGGGTAGGACTACAGCCTAGGTATGTGCAGATCTTAGAGTTGTTGCAGGAAGACCTGCAAGCTGTGGACTTCTGGAAACGATGCTAACTGAACTTGCACATTTTTGAAAAAGAACTGAGATTAAACTTGAAAACTGGGGAGAAAAACAAGGAAGAACCAAAACGGAAGAGCTGAGGCGCAAAAATATTTAAAAGACACTGTTTACTGCAGTTACTCAGGAACTGCTTTTGATTTGCATAAAGAGCTGCTTTCAGAAATAAAAAATTTAAAGAGGGTGTATTAATAAAATTTGTTTTTCTGTCTAATTTTTTTTTAAGAAGTGTATGGCACAGGGTAGATCTCAAAAGTTTTTCTTCACTGGATTCTGACATTTTCTTGAATTCTGTTTGTACTTTCTGCAACAGTTTAACAATGATGTTTTAAAGCATAGCTGAGACTGTTTTTGCTTCAAACATCTGGGAGAGTATAGCTGTGAGAAGACAAGCTCCTGCCGTATGTTTCCCCACCAATTAGAAGCAAGAGACATTGCACTGAAAGCTGTTCACGGTCTGGGGTCCCTAAAGGTACACAGGGGCAAACTTTTGCCTGAAGTCTTCAATTTTTATGCAAAATTTTTTCAGCCATCAGTTTTGCATGTTTCCTTTTGAGTGCAAGTGTGTGCTACTGCAATCTTTTTTTTTTTATGGTGGCATTTGTTCTGAGGAGAGAATGCATTTTTAAAAATGAAGTTAAATAAAGTTTCTTACAAAAGAAGTCATTTATTTTCAATTCTTAGGCATTTTTTATTTCTTCTCCTAAATCTGTTTTCCTTCACTCTTCTCTTTTAACTATTACACTGTTTTTGGCGAATTGATAATCATTGCAAAGAGAAAAATGTATTATTTACACAGTGTCGTTAGGTATTGGGAATCTGTGCCATACTTCGTTCTAAATAGAATCAGTTCACAGTTTCAGACCAACTTGTCTTGTATGAAATGTGACTTAAATGCAAAGTAACCCCCTTTTCTAGAATATATGCAGTTTATGACAACCTTGTACTTTTTTGTCACTTTGACTGGACAAAAGCCCAGTATGGGCTACTGAACTTTTTAACTTCAGATTAAATGTGACTGTTAAAGATGCATCTACTACAAAGACAAATCAGACTGACAGTATGTATTCAAAGCAAGCACAGCAGTGTTCAGTACAGCAGAAGAAATTCCCCAAACCTGCATGATGGCTTAAAACTACATTTTGGTATGATGCTAAAACATGATAGTATGATGTTAGGTGCATAATTCTTGAAAATTCCTACAGCAGAAAAGATGTATTGGTGTAGCCAAGTGGGTGCTTGTTCTGTGCTGCTGCTTTGTTTATTCAAGAGGGTTTTTTTCTTCAACTGGTGCGTGGAAGTCAGCGGCTGCTTTTGACCCTTTTCTTTCAGATTTTTGTGTTATGCTATAATATTTTGGTGAAAGCTGAGTTTCAGTTAAGCATCGCTGTCTGCACTAAAGTCCTGTTCAGAAATGTGTGCATATTGTTCAGCCTCGTTCCCTGTCTGCTGCTGCAGATCCATGCATGATCCCTGCTCTGCGCTGTCCGTGTGGTTCTGCTGAAAGAAATGAATGGGCTCAACTAGAGATGCCCGCTGGTCTTGACAGGGTGAAAACGTCACTGGGAATAAACAGATGCACTACAGCATTTGGGGGATGAGGTGCTCATCTTGTCAAGAGTTACCTCTTGTGAGAACTAAACTGTTTCTCTAAAATTTAGGCTTAGGGTATGGCTTTATGAAGGCGAATCCCCTTCTAAGTGCAGGCAGCTCCCAGAAAAAAAGGGTAGTTTTGTTCTCCCCCCAATCCAAAGCATTTGATCTAGCAATTCTGGGGCCAAATTCCAACTGTTCCTTGAAAGCTAACACACCTTTCATCATATCAGAGGGCTAGGGTCAAGAAAACAGGTCTGATTTACATTCTAACCATGCCTGAAGCTATGAACAACGCATTTAAGTATTAGACTGCACTGAAACTTCATTTTAAAAAAATCATCGTTTTGAATATGGAACTAATTCACCTTTAATTGGAATGTATTTAGTGTTCCTGGAAAGACTGAGCAAAATGGTTAACACAGTGAAAAAGTGTCAGTGCATCACAAGAACATTTTACAGCTCCAAGGACTAATGTTTATAACCATTTTGGGGATGGTGTTGCAATAGCTTTAAGTTATTATAATGATATCAGGCTATCAAAATATACCTTAATGACCAGAACTAGGGGGGAAGAGGACTATGATACTAAATTCAACAGTTTTGCCTAGAGACTGTTCAGGCAAGGCTGCTATGCACTTCATATTGCTTTTTCAGGTATTGTGGCAATAAGGCACAGGCCCCTCCTGAAGAAAAGGGAGGTAAACTAAATATTCTTTCTACATTGTGTTCCCCTTTTCTGTAGCATGGTCCAAAACACAGATTCATTCCTTAAGTTTTGAAACTGAATCATCATGCATTATATTACTATTGGAATCTTTATACTGACTTGTATTTTTAATGAGAATTCATAAAACTTGTATCATTGGCATTGATCTAAGATTTGTAGAATAAACCCTACTGAATTCTGAAGTGAAGTCTTCTCTAATGCTTAGGCTGTGTTTTCTGATTGAATTAAATCCCTAACAGGCTCTGTTGAGGTCTAAATTGAGAGAACTGTGTGTAACTCACTTAGCTGTCCCTTGGTGCTGATAGGTCAGCAGCAAAAGGGTTACAGTCTAATTACTGTCAAATTGTTTCATTTTCAGGATTTGAAAACTTCTACTGCTGCACAAGGAATCTACACCATTACTAATGCTACTGTCCCCCTGTTCCCTATCATGCAAAAGCCGCTTTAGGTCTCCAGGATTAGTACTCTGCTTGTTCCATGTATTGATGCAGCAGCTGTTGGTTCAGGAGAGCTGCACAGGAGCTTTGTCAGTCACTGTAATCCAAGGTTTGCTAGTAATGGAGAAAGGATAATGCAGATATCAGCCTGTGCATTTCAGCAGATGAAGATATTTAGATGCAGCACAAAAAAGGCTGGGCTAATTCTCTCCCAAGAGCTCTACCCCTGTCAGGGACAGGAGGTGACAGCCATCCACTGCAGCCACCCTACAAGTAGCTTCTCACATGCTCACAGGGTAGCTCTCAAGACTATCATCTGCAGCTTCCTAATGTGGCAAAGATGTCACCAAGGCCCCGTTGTACTTTCCCAGATGGATGAGTTTCCCCACCGCTCTCTGCTTAAGATGCTTTTTTTAGAGCTACGATTATTTTCCCTTACTTATGCTGTAACTACATCCTTACAAACTCTAGGTGGTGGTATTAGCTGGAAAGCTTTCCTTATCCTTGCCCAAACTCCCATTGAACAGCTGCTTTATCCACCAGGTCACTTGTATAAGCAGGGAAGATGACAAGAAGAAAGTTTAAGATGCAATTTTCCATTATCCATCCTGTTTCCCTTTCTAAAAGGAAGGGCCTGCCCAAGCATCCCTGTGGCTTTGGAGCTTTTGTATTGCAAGAGTTTTAGAGTGTGAGCCACGATACTCTGAACATGTTTCTGTGCTTTCCCTTGCCCTGCAGCAAAAGCTGGAGCTCGATCCAAATGGGACACAGCAACTTTTTGAATAGCAATCAAACATCACTGGTGATCTAACACTGATCCTCAATAAACCCAGTGACAGATGTGTTCCTACAGCAGAGCTCAAAAGCCTGGGGAACCACTAAATTACCTAACCTGATCTCCCACATGTGTTTCAGGATACTGCATTTCGTCTCAGCTCTCTGAGCACATCATCTCCCAAAAAGACAGATAAGCCCTTGTCTGTAATGCTGACAGCAAGAGAATTTTTTTAACATCCTAGATGGAAGGTGCTCTGTCAGGGCTCTTTTGGGCTGGAAGGGACCAGACCCAGGGGTGCAAGATGCAGCCAGCACAGCTGACCTGGCTGAAGGAGCCAGAGGCCATGGGCCAGATCTCAGCCACCCCCTGGGCACTCATGTGCCCAGCCCTGGGCAGTGAGCACCCCATAGACCCCTGGTGCCCTCAGGGAGGGAGCTCCGTACACTTGCACCCTGCTCCCACAGCCCACGCAGTGCCAGTTCTCTGTGCTGATCTCCAGGCAGTTTCAGGCTCACAGCCGGGTGGCAGAGTGCCACCACAGTGACAGGAAAAGCGCCGTCAGGAAAGCAGCCGAGGCTGGGGCTCCTTGCTGGCACTTTCCCAGCCGCATGCTCTCAGCTGCTGTTTCCTCCAAAGAACATTTGTATCCCCTCCAAACCCTGACAGCCCTCTGGTCTTCCAATAAAAGTCCTTCATTGTGGAAAAGCCAGACTACTGCAGTAGTTCAGGTGTTAGCATATCCCCAAGGAAAAAATGTCCTGGACTTCGACTCTGTCTTCCCTGCATGCTAAGATCCTGTTGCTTTATCATCTCACTCACAGCCCTCACAAACCACAAGTTAAATCTGAATCTGCTGAAGGCAGCTTCCCCCCAAATACCCATAAACCCGGACACAGTTTTGTTCTTTAGAGCGTCACCTTCCACACAGCCCCACTCCATCCCCTTTCCATTGTAAGTCCACTCACAGGCACATCCTGACAAGCCATCACTTTATTAGAACTCCTGCACCCAGCAGAAGCAGCCTCAAGCACTGCTGACATCCTCACTTCCCTGCACCACCACCCTCAAGCGAGCTTCTGCCCTGTGTGCTCACCCACAGGACTGCCCATCACCTCTTTGGCACAATGCTGTCTCCGCCACACTTGGATGCAGTGGCCAAGCACCTCATAGCCTGGGAATCCCAGATCTCTTCTGTGTAATCTCCCCAGGATTCGGCTGCCAACACAATCTGTGTGCACCCACAGCTGTGCAGGTCATCCCCTAAACCCTAAACTCTGCATCTCAACAGGACCCCGACTGCAAGTTCCGGAGAAAAGAGGGAAGTATTGGAGCATACCCAACCTAAAGCTGCTGTGAAAGAGACAGGACTCGAAAACTTTGGGAATTGGCTACAGGTGACCAGACTTTCTGGGGCAGGGGCTGCCTCTCCCCAGGTACTGCACAGAGAGTGTTGGCCTAAGGTGGGATTTCCAGGCTGTTACATGAACCACAGCAGCGTGTTGGCTTCCTGTCTGATGTCACCTGCAGCCTCTCCACCTGCAGCTGATGGGCTGATCCAGATAAAGCAGCACTGACAGGAACTTGGACATACCACGTGTCCCATGATTGGAATTGACAACTCAAATGCAACAGCCCCACAACAGCCACTTCCCTGTAAGCACTCCCCCCATTTCTACCTTTGCCCAACTCTGCAGACAGTATGTTAAGGAAATAATTGCCAAGTTGTAAAGCCACATGGTTCCTAAGTGACATTCTCTGAGCCTGGGCACGGCTCCCCTCCGCTTCCGGCCACGAGCTGATCACGAAGGGAAACAGCAGCAGCGAGGGACTTGGAGCAACGCTGGCATCAGCCTGGCTGACTCTGCCAGGTGTGACTCAGCAGGACAAAGATTGCTGGGCCACAAGCAGGCAGCAGATATCCCTGCTGGTAAGCACCAACCACTCTGTTCTGCAGCACCAGGCCACATGAAGCACATCACTGTGCAAAATGCTTCACAGCAGCATGGCACAGGCACCCGGGGGAGACGTCCAGAATGTTTCCTTTTGCCCTGCGGAGCTCAGGAAATTGCACCCTCACAGTCTTTCTGCCTTCCTCAAAGGCTTTCTGCCTTCCTCACCCTTCAGGCAAAGCTCCCAAACTGGCTTGTGCTGTTTTACAGCAGGCAGTGGAATGTTTCTTTAGGGACCTCAGTCTTGCACAGGGATCCTGGGTGCTGCAGCGATGGAACAGCCTTTCTCCATGCTTGCCACTCCCTTCTCTTAACAAAAGCAAACACATACAGCAGTCCAAAGACAAACACAGGGGTTACAATCCGATTTTGTGATAACCATTCCCAGGTGATAACCACTACTTTATGCTGAGCAAGCACCAACACTCCACTGTGGTAAACCAGAACCAGTGTCAGAGCTGTGATCCAGTCCTTAAGTGAGGTCCCATTCAGCTAAAGTATTCAGGATCTCTAACCAGGGATTTAAGATGCATTTTTCCCCAGGGAGGCAGGAAATCCCTCCTCGTCATATTCCCTCCCAGGAAGCCCTTCATGCCACAATTTCTAGACCTCACATCACAGACTGACAACCCTTTTAGTTCTAGAAAGGAGGATGATCCCAGATCTCAGCCAGGCCAAGGCATTCCCATCTGGAAAGCAGAGAATGCCAGCAGTTTCATCGGTGCTGATCTCTCTCTCATGAGGGGAGACCCATAAGAGCAGCTTTGAACCTCATTCCCCAGCCATAACACTGACAGGCTGACTCCGTGCCAAACACCTTCATACCAAAGCACATACCAAACCAACCCGCAAAAGGGCAGTGTCCATTCCCTTACCAGCCCCACAGTCAGGGGTGGTAGCCATTCCCTGCTCAGCTAAGTATCGTGACAGACACCTAGGTAGGGACGTCTTGTTCTCAGTCTCAGGGAAATGGCTACTTTGTATCTCCTCTGCTCCCCGCCTCACCCCGCTCCTGCAGCAGCACCTGCCTACTGTGGGACTGGGATGGGAACACGGCCTCAGGGATACCAGCTCTGGAGGAACCGTGACACTGGACAAGTGCCCTGGCAGCACAGCTGGCAGAGCCTGGCCTTGATCCCTATCCCCCACCCCCATTTAGTGTGGGCAACCTGGTTTGCAAGGCCACAAACACGCACTGAACCCCTCCCTGAGAGCTCCCTGTCATGCCCAAGCTGGATGGGAGCTGGGACAAAGCCCCCAGACTCCATATCTGGAGACACAGAAGAGAGAGCGAGTTTCCCTGCCACCCGAGATGGAAGCAGAGGTGCCCTAAAGGCACAGCCTAGTCTCCTTGGGGGTCAGTAATTGTTTCACTACGCTTGGAGACCGGCCAGAAGAAATCTCTCCGTGTGGAGAGATACTTCTGGGGAAGTTACACCACTTCACAGCATCCCAGTACGAAACCAGGCGCCTCTGCCCTGCAGCTGTTCGCTGTCCCCACGCAGAGAATGACACAGGCCTACGGAGCGCTGTCCTACATTCAGAAATAGCGAATTCCTAGGGAGACAGGCAGGAAGGGTCAGCGACGCTGACCTGGCACACAGTCCCTGCCTGGGTGCAGCCAGAGCTGTCACAGACACTCACAAACACAGCTCCCACTCCTGGGGGAGCGTGGGCACTGAGACTCAGAACAGCACCTTCCGCAGCCTCTTATCACTCCGGACTTGGTTCCATAAAGGGTGGCTCGGTGCTCTCCTCCAGACAGCTGGCATCAGGCAGCCAGAACCCGGTCCCTGCCAGCAGGCGTGAGGGCTCTACCCTGTCCTTTCGCTCAAAGAGATCTTTAGCGACAGAAGCGTTCAATGTATCAGTGTCAACAGCAGTAAACCCGACTGTGCCCAGGAGATCCTCCGCTGGAAGAAGTATCAGATAGAGAAGCTGCACTTCACAATCCAGTGGCTGATTTCCTGCCAGCTTGGTTCAGTCCAAGGTTAAACTGAATCTCCTGGGAAAGGAAGAGTTTCACGATTCATGTCTAGAACTACCCAATGCTTTTTCCACCACAGGAAAATCCTCAGACATGAGGGAGAAAAAGCTCAGAAAGACGAGCAGAAGCAGTTTTGTTTCTGCCCTAGTCAGACTCCTATTTAATCCTACAGAGCACAGCACAGCCCTGCCCAGAACCCCTCCATTCGAATGCTGACACTTCGTTGCCTGCAAGAACGCCTCTGCCCTGCAGCCCTGACTCACAGCCGTCGCTTCCCTTTATGCAACACCGCTCCATTTCCTGCGCAGCCGGCGGTCCCCGGCGCCAGCAGGAGCCGCGGCCGCACGGGTGCAAGGCTACGGAAAGCCTGCGAGTGAGGCACCCCTCCTGCTCCGGCACTTGCGCTGCTGCCTCAGCTCATTGCATTATTTCAGTATTACTGTCCCCCAAACATCGCCCACACCCCCCTTTTAAGTGATACACATCGAGCTCTCCACAGTGAGAATCTCACGCTATAATTAGACACTCCTACAGCACACATTGCTGTGTTACACAACACAGCTCGGAGCTCCTGGGTACCGGGTGAAGCTACATTTGCATTTTCCTCACATTACAGACAAACTCTTCAAGCAAAATCTCCACGAGTGGTCGTGGTTACTGAGCTTTGGTTCAGATGAGGAGGCGGTCTGAGAGCATGCAAACAGATTTCCCTGGTCTGAAACTAAACCAGAGGTGAGCTCCAGTCACCAGTAGGTGTCAGTCCACAGGACTGGACTAGAGTTAGCCAGAAGTAAAACCTCCAGCACGTATACGAAGTGGATGTCAGGTCCTTACTATCAACTCTTTGCTCGATATGCAACCCCCTTTATGGCACACAAGTTGTTAATGCAGACACAGCTGCTCGCAGTTCCATGCAAATCTCACTGCCAAGGCACTACTGCCAACCAAGAAATGGCTTTGATTCACTTAAAGGTTAGTCTCAAAAGCCAGGCTCCAAACTCCAAGGCTTCACAGCTCTATCACATTTCTGTTTTCTCTCCCCCGCAGCAGCAGGGCAAGCTCCTGCCCAAGCTTTTCCCTACAGCGGCACCAGGAAGCACTGGGCTAGCTGCACTAACTCACACTAATAAACTGGATAAATAGTTCACATTACTCACTTTCATCTGACTGACACGGTGATAGCTCTGTCACTTTTAAAGGGCTGGGTGAAATGCCCTGCTGCAGCAGTGTGTGCCTTGCAGGAGCACTACAGATCCTGGTGCAGCGAGAGCCATATGGCATTTCCAGAGAGCAGCGCTGTGAGCCAGAGCCCCAGGCTCTGTCTGCAGCTTCCCCACCTACCTGGTACAATTTATAACCAAGTATTCAAGCATCTAACTCCCACCAGATGCAGCGGGATTAAAATTCTTACTGGAACTTTAAAAATCCAACCCTGGGGCCATCGCTGCTGACTCTGCTTGGCAAGAGGGTAGCTGGGCAGCACAGGGCCCAAACCTTGGCAGCTACACACCCAACCTGTACAGTCGTTTTGGAATCTGTATCTGCCAAACAACAGCATGAGGAAAAAAACTGATCAGGAACAACATTTAGGATGTGTCATTTCCCGAGGTTACCATCAGCTGTTAAGAAGATTTATGTAATCAAAAAGTCAGTAGCAGTGGTCAAAGACAGCCCTTCGGTTGACCCCAGTCAGCACTGAACTTTCTAAAGAAAAGACAATTACCTAACTCAACCTAAAAGAACATTCTCCCAAACCCAAGTTTCCTGCATCATCTGCAAGATGTGATCTAAATAATTCAAAACTTCACTGGATCTAGGTCACAGACAGAGGTTTGTTTTTTAGCAAGATGTCCCAGAGGAACTGGCTGTTTTGTTTAAATTGTTCCTGACTTCCAACACCATATATAAGGATACCCAGGAGAAGACCAAGTGGATGAGAAGTGGGAAGGATACTGACAAGGACTAACTTCAGCTCATCAAAGCTGGGCTCCTTCTCACTCCCAGGGAAGATAAAACCATGGATTGCATCAGAGACGTGTCTGTGGCTGCTGAGGGTCCACAGGTTAATTGTAAGAGATGTGCAAAAGCTCAGGTCAAGCAAGCTTGTCTTCTGTTTGCAAGGATCCACACACACACATCTCCAAGGGTCTCCAAATCACAGTGGTTGCAGTGGTTGTTATATCTAAGGATAAGAGAAACCAGTTTCAGCTCTTCCCAAAGGTGAATCCATGGAATGACTTCTCTTGGTTGACAGTGGAAGGAGCCCTGGTGAAAGTGCCACAGCTGCATGGATGAAAACCTTTCTGAGCATCTCCCAGGCAGCCCTCGAGGTCTTTTTAGGTGCATGCAGTTTACAGAAGACTTGCAAAGGCAAATCTTTAATGCTGAAGTATTTTTTCCATCTTTGGAAACACTACATCAAGCAGTCCAGAGTCCAGTGGTTGACCTTACTTTTGGGTATGTTGGTTTTTTCCTCCCCATTACTTGCTTGTAATAATAGCAAGTTACATAAAGTCAGGAAGCAGGATCAGCACAAAGTTCAAACTAATTTTCCTATTAAAGGCCTTGCGCAACCATTTTTACAGCAGGCCTTTAATGACATCTTTAGTTCAGTTACAAGGTTGAGATTACAGGCATTTCCAGGTAGCTTGGGCAGGTTATTAATACTTTCTGGGAAACAGATTTTGTTTTTCGTATTTTTTCGTCAAAAGGAGAGAGCAGTGATTATACTAATTTCAGAGAAACTAGATGTTATAACCTTCCTCAAAAGGGCAGAAATCATAGGAAAAGAAACTTATCTGCACTTGACACATAGAGAGTTTCTCAAATCTGCTTTATCACGGGCAAGCTACTTGCATTACAAGCACTAGAAATGCAACAAACTATTTAATATATTGGTCAATATTAAGCATCTACCAACTTCATCACACACCCACATTCAAGATTCCATATGAAATAAAGAGCTTATCACTCTGCTCGAGGTTTCCAGACAGATTAAGTCGATCTGGGGACAATAAACATCAGAGAAACTATGCTACTACTTAAAAAGGCTGTATTTAGAGGAAGTACTGTCCAGACATGAAGTATCAAACTTCCAAGAACCTGATCTCTGCAGGATGCATGAAACAGCACGTAAGAACTGACGTGTTTAATATATGTTACTTTTTAAAATCCTAACATTTTATTCCACACTCTCCAAATTCCATGTCATATGTTCAGCAGAACAGCATGAGGATGAGAAATTTTAGATTAAAATCATTCTATTTTTATTGGCCAAGGAGCTCCAGCCATATGGATCTTGTGAAGAATTCTGTGGGTCAAATTCATCTCATGCTATCGTATCAATGTTCCTAAAGATTTATATATATTTTTTTAGTGCCCTGACTTTAATAGATGTTTTGCACCAGTATTTTCTGCAAAATCAGACCTTCAATGCATTAGATACCTAAAGTTTTAAGTGGTTAAAAACTTCACTGTTTGGGAACAGAAGTGATTATAGTCACAGCCCTTATCAAAATCATTATCAGCAAGATAATGATTTCTTCATCACTAAACTTCCTATTTCTTTCTCATCTAAAAACAGATCATACGAGCAGAGCTTTGAACTTTAGAGTGTTGAGTTGCTTTTTTTTAACCTGTTTCAAAACCTCTACTACTTGCATGCCTCCATTAAGTAATTACTTCGTGATTTGATTGCTGTGCACACTGTGAACTATGTATTTGTAATACACAGCTCCCTGGGACATGCAGCTACATCCATGGGCTCCAGCAGAAGTCAAACAATGGGGCCACTGTTTCAGCCCTGCCTCCTGGCTCACCCTCTCCACGCAGGGTTTTTCCTCTCTGCTTCCTTCCAGTGTTACCAGGGCTGAGCCACTGCTGCAGCTTTTCTTACGGCTCTGCTTTCTGGAGTCCTGGGACTTGGTTAACAAACAGACAGCTCCTCACTTATTAGAAAGAATCTTGGAAACAGAAATTCAGGTTTTGGAAGACAGAAAGGCAATTAGAAGCACACCAGATGGTAAATTCTGATTTTTTTAAGGAAGTCATGTAATTCTGGGAGCCAAGTGGCAGAAGTAGGGGATAAAATGAGGTTTAGGTATGTATTTGTGCAACTGACAGCTTTTTACGTGACAGTATCAAAGAGGAGTAGAAAAAGCCTCCTGTCAACCTGAAAACAATTTGGATCATGCTGTTGTTCGGCCTTCAAGTCAGACACAGCCTCCTGCGTGTTTGGGTGAGCCTCCAGGCTGCCACACTGAGACCATCCTCCTCCTGCCTGCACACGACCGGCAGCTCTGGGAATGCCAACCATCTGCTCCAGCAGCCCTCCCACGCACAGGCTGCCGAGGCACGCTCCTGCCCAGCGCCGATGTCATCCAAAGCCGCTCACGGCGGCTCAGCGCTCTCCCCTCGCTCCGCATCGCTCCTGTGGGCTGGGGATGCCGTGGGCCTGCTGCAGTGAAACCAAACTGCAGCGCTGCGGAGCACGGCCGAGTTTCTCCACGGAGCTGAGAAAAAGGACTGCACAGAGGATGCCCGAGCATAGCAAAGCCACCAGAGCTGGTGGCTGGTCCTGCAGCAATGAGCAACCAGCCCATGGCCCCCGGGGCATCGACAAGTTCTGGACATCCCAGCACAGGCTTCCAGCAGTGCTACACCATGGCAACAAGGCTGCCGGGATCTCCGCATGGCTTGAAGGCACCTGCAAGGCCTGTCTCTGCCACGGCTCAGGGCTGCTATGCCTTCCTTTCACCATAGCTCTCTCCTGCCAAGGAATGGTTTCTGGAGGTTCATTTCCTGCCTGTCTTCATTCTTGCGGAGCCTGTGGCCACCCAGCTGGCACTGCTCTGTGCTGGGGAACATGTGAAATCATGTGAACATGTCACAGCTCCAGGATTTACTGGCTCAGGTCTGCATTTGCCAATGTTTAGGCTTTCGGAAGAATGCCTTAGAGCACTCACTTGGTTTTGAGCTACAGAAATGTTTCTGATAGATGCTGTGAACAAAGAGGGGTGCTAAAAACCTCTTCTAATCCATGTCTCTCAAAGGAAGAGTGCACCACAATCCAAGACGCCAGCACACAAAACTGTGTGGAAAAATCACGCTATGAAAAGCCAGTGTCCATAAAGGAGACAGAGCAGTCCTGCAGCTTCATTTGAATGGAGAGAGTATCCACTGGGGCATATTCCCATGGGGTTTCTCTCTCCAGGCTTCAGAGGGTGCAGCCTCCTGTTATCCTAATTTCCTAATATCCTAATCCTGTTACCCTACTCCCAGTCGCATGTTGCCCTCTTCCTTTCCCCATTGGCTGAGGCACTAGGAAGGTACAGCCTTCCTGAACCGCCTACCACATATCCCCACCTTGAACCCGTCATTTTCCCCCAAAGTTCAGAAACTCAGGCTTGTGCGGACCCATTTGCCTATTTCAGGAGTCAAAGTGTCTGAGTTCTCAAACAAACCTGTGGCTTCAACTTGGTAAAGACATTAGAGACATTAAGAGCCATTTCGAAGACAATAATACCCATACCCTCACCCATCTAATTGTTTGTAAAGACATTAGCACACGTTTTCTTATCAAAACTGAATTAGGCAATGTTTGTGTGGCTTGGCACTTCCTGGCACAAATGAAATGCAAGCATGGCCTGACATTCAGCTGATCCTGAGCCAGGATCAGAGGGTTACATATAAACTCCCTGAAGCTTTGTCATTTGGTCTAGAAAGGTTTGGTTTTGAGCTTTTGGATAAATTCACCTCAAGACACAGAACACACACACAGACCTGCAGATCTACATCCTTCTGAATTATTTGCCACAGTCCTAAAATCACACTACTCACTGCACTTAATTCTCCCATCAAGATTTACCCAGTTCTCCCAAGGCTGATCCCAGACTTGAAGACCCAGACTTCACCTGGTTCAATTTTGCACATTTTTGGAACAGTTTCAGCTGCAAGCTTTGGTTTTAGACAGTGGTCACAGAAGAGCTTTGGACCTCAGTCTCCCAGTCAGGGATTGGAGATAAGAGCATTTCTGAGGCACGAATCCATATGAAGAACCACTCTAATATTAGCACACTCAGAGCTAAACTCCAGGACTACCAGACTTAAAGGAAACTTATATTCACCAGCACAGAGGTTGGCAGTGCTGTCCGTGTCTGTGCTGGCTCCTTGTTTCTCATAGCTGTGTTTTGCTCTGGTGGGTCCATCTGTGCTATTTTCTTGTGGCTTGCAGCCACATGCCCGAGGGGATGAGTGCAGCAAGAACTAAACGCTGTGTGACAGCACAGAAGCATGCAGCACACACTGCCTCCCCAAGATTAACCACTGCACTTCAGGCTGATGGCAGGCAGCCGGAGCTTCCCAGGGACATCAGCTACCCCCTCCCAGGGACATCAGCTACCCCCTCCTCAGGGGCTCTCAGCTGAAACGGGCTGTGGGTGGGTGCTTGGGAATGGAGCTGTTGGCCACAGAGACCACCAGCGCCTCCAGGCTGAACGCAGGCAGACAGATTCCCCTTCACTGTCCTTTGGCACACGGCCTGGGATGTGAGACCATGCATGTCAGCAAGTGTGACAGGTCACAGAGACATGCCACAGCCCGAAGGCATCCTGCTGGGATCTCGGGAACTCTGCCAGAGTGAGGCTTTCATTTCTGAAGCATCCTCTAGCCACTCTTTCTTCCTGCATGCCCTTCTCCTCCTTCCCTTCCCTTTCTCCATTTGTAGCAACACTGCATTCTGCATGCTCCCCGAGAGAAATAGGGCAAACATAACCTGATTAACCAAGAGGATTTGGGCAGGAAGGGGCGGGGGAGGAGATTAATACGCAGAAAACCACAGAACCTTTCCCTCTCGCATTAGCCCTTGCCTATCAATAATTAAAGTGTTCTGCGGTGACTCTGACTTTGGGATTTGCTATAAAAGCTTCTCGTAAACTCTGTCTCAGCATGCAGACATCAGACCAAGGAGAACATTCGGTCTGACAAGCTGAAATTTCTTTCAGGCTCCAGGGTCAGTCAGAAGCTTAAAACCACTTGGATGTGAGCCTATGGCTCCATTTTAAAACATAAGGATCCCTCTTGCAGTTGTTCACCTATTGAAGAGACTGAATCCAACCTTTATTTGGCCACTCTGCCTCTGAAACATGGTTTAGAAGTTAATGCAGCCTTTCTCCATTTCATGTACGAGAAAGCCGCCAAGGCTGGCAGCGCCCCATGAACATAGGAACATATTACACAGGCTCTGGCTGCCCTCCAAGCCTATTCTGATGTTCTATTTTCTTTCCATCCCTTCTTTCTTGCTTACCTTAAGGCATATAGATGTTTCAGGATGGAAATGTAAAGCTACCCACATGCAGAAAAGATGCCTTCCCTGACCTTCCAAGGAGCTATTTTTGGCTGCTCTTATATGCCTAAGAACTCTTACAGGGGTCATGCACTGAACTAACTGGCCCTCAGTAACTTTTGCCTAAGAGATATGAAACATTGCAGAGATTATTTTTTAAAAAAATTTTCATTCTCTCCATAACCTAACACACTACTAACTCCAAACCTCCAGATGTTGTTTGCAAGGGAGCACATTTTAAAAGGGCTGCAAGCCTGAGACTATTACCCAAGGAATGTATGCTCAACATTACACCTAAACATACAAACAGAATACTAAAGACATATCCTTAATCCAGAATTTTCCAAAAGTTATTGAGTACCCTCAGCCTTCAACTGACTTCACTTGTCGAGCCTTAACCCAGAGAAGAAGCAGCTCCAAAAGTTTCGGAGTGAAACAGATTTCTTTTCAAAATATGTAGCCCCAAAGAGTTTATGAGATTAAAAATTAAGGAACACTGGGTTAGCAGCCAAACACACACACAGAATGATACTCCATAAAGAAAGCAACAGTCCTAGCTCCATTTGTCAGAGCACATGAATACACCACATCACATCCCAGCAGTCAGAAACCCGGACTCTGGTCTGTCCTGTGTCTCTCAAATTCTAATGCTGACATTTTTCTAAACTGGCACTGCCCAGACTGCAAACATTTCGGTCCAGAGGCTGAGAGTGAAGCGATGGGCGAGCCCCACTGCCCTGGCAGCTGCCCAAAGGCTCCTTGTGTGTCAGGGAGTTAATGCTGACCTAGGGGACTGCACAGCCCTGTTGCCACTTCAGACGTTGTTCACCCTCACACAGTGAGCAAAAGGTAAAGCATGCAGGTATCTTTCCCCTTCTGACATCACAGCATTAAAAGTCACACGAACACACAGCCTACAGAATGTATAAAGCAGAAGTGCTGTACAACTAGCAAGAGGGATGTGGAGAATATATGGGGAGTGAACTGTTCAGGCAACCCAGGCTCCAGAAATCCAGCTCTGTGCACATGTGCACACAACACACAGAGAACACATGACACAATCCCCCAGCATCTCACATTTTCGTCACATTGGCATCCTTTAAAGGGTTCTTGAGCTGAAATACTGCCTTTTAAGGCCAGAACCGCATAAGGTTTAGGGATACAACAGATTTTGCATAGAGCCATGAGAAAAACAACACAGGGTTGGAGGTGGCCGGTGAGAAATGGTTGTACCTTGCATTTAGCACCTAGGACATAGGCATGCTGCTCCTCTTATTGTAAGGCCCAAGTCAGAGAACCACCAGGCTCTGTAAGTATCAGGATTTCCCCCACAGGAGCTAAAAGTCTTATGCTTCCCCCCTTTGGTAAACGCCTCCTTAAACAAGACTCGCCATAGTTTGCAAAACAATGAGGCCGTGCCCTGCAAATGTTTGCTAAACATTTGTGCAATTTCTTCCAAATACATGAACAGAGGGGACACAAATCCCAAACTCCATGCTTAGCACAGCACTGTGAAAACGATTCATTGGCAGTCCATAGGCAAGCAGCAACCTTTCATTTTCTATTTAAAACTTGAGTATACATAAAAAACCTGAATTAATCAATGGAGATAAGGCTTGGTGTTTGTGTAACGTTTTTGGAAAACACAGCATGCCAAGCCAAGCACCCTCTTTGGCAATTATTCTGCTTTACTCTGCTTCCACTTTCACTCCCCTGGTTCACTCTGCCTCTTTAGCGCCGCCGCCGCCTCTGCTGTGTGCCTTTACAACGCCTGTGCTGCAAAGCTGTGCTCCCAGCAGAGATGTTCAGCTTGGTGCCTGCCTGAAGTGCATTAATGATCTCACTACAGCTGCATAATGAAGCTGGGTCAAAAGACTATTGCCTGATAGCAACTGAGGCTGCACCTCTCTCTCCCCACTTTTATTTTTCTTTGGAATCACTGCCACAGTTCAGACCATTGGTATTGAATCATGGTACAACATAGCATGTTTCAATTAAGAAACACAGGCACTTAAAAAGGTGTGGTAGGAAATTAGGACTACAAAGCAATTCTTTCCTGGACAGGATAAGAAATCACTCTTCCTGACAAGCCACACTTCGAACATACATATGATGACAGGGCTCACATCCAGCATTGCTGTGAGTAGGATGAGGTGACCAGCACCAATCCACAATCCAGGGAAAAGCACAGGCCACTGAACATCCAACTACCACGGTGTTAAGAGTGGCCAGCTAGCATTTAGCTATAGCATATCCAGGTGATGGTGTAAACCCCCAACGGTACAACCAAGAAGAAATTGTCATTGAGAAAATGGTGTGTGTCTTTGTCTTGGCTACCCTTCTGCTTATAAAATAAAGTTGAGCAGAACAAACTGAAGAGCCCTGGGCAGCAGAACTTCTGAAGAGATAAGGCAAGAGCTTTCTGCTGGGGGGAGCTCCCTGTCCACTCCAGCACTATGCTCTGCTGGCAGTATACAGGATATAAATGGCATTTAAAACTCTTCCTGGTAACCTCTCAGGACAGTACCAGCCTTTCACAGTGATGTCTTTTGCCAAGGGTTCTGTATCCACCTACAGAGCTGCCAACAACCACCACCACCGCCGCCGCCGCCAAACCAAATATTTAAAAGAGTACCTTGTGCAGAAACAGTGAAGTTATTTTTCCCGTCTGAGAAGAGCAGAAGAGCTGAGGTTTGCAACACAAACCAGAATCACCCCCCAGGCCTGCTACCTTTGGGCTCAGCCAGCCCAGCTGCAGCTCTTCAAGGAGTCTCAGGGTGGCCCAAGTGTGGGAACTGAAATGAAAGCACCTGGTTTCCTATCTCCATTCTATCCCTGCATTTGTTGAACTGCAACTTCAACTTCATCTTCCCTCTCTAAGGAAGGGATAGCCATTTATTATATAGTCATCTGTAGGTTCTTCCACCAAGTCTGTGTGTCTGTAATGTTGAGAAGTACTCTCAGCTTTCTGCAGTGGTTGGTATGGCCCAGCAACTTCTTCCTCATAGGATGCCGACTTTCCAGCAATGTAACTTGGAATTCTGATTCACAGAAATGAAAGTTTGGCCGTAGTGGTTTTTGGCTGGGAGAGAATGCATAATCTGCTATCACACAGAGCATCAACCAGATAAGGTCTGAAATGCTAGAGAAGTGTCTCCCCCGAAAAGGGAGGCAGTATAGTGTAGCTAAGTGCATGTCATTTATCAGAGCATCCCATTTCCTGCAGTCCCTAAGTAAATGAGTAAGATTCCAGAGTTGCATCAAGGGAATGGGTTTGGCTTGGAATCCTGCACAGTGACTCATGCTTTCATGAATAAATTCATTTCCTTAGAGAAACAAGACAAAATCACGTGTTCTACTTAGTCCAGCTACTTAGAGTGTTGATTTAGGGAGCTATTGTAAAAAAATACAGGTTTATCTAGCTTTATATGGAATGCATAATCCACTGCAGCTGTACTTGCAAACATAACCAGCTTCTTAAGGGGAAAAGAAAAACTGGTGTAACTTGGAAGTTCTGGGTATTGAAAGATCTCAGCTAGAAACCACTTTGCAATCAAACCCAGACAACTGACAAAAAAATATTGTGGAAGTCTGGGTGTTCCAGAAATTGACTGTTATTTACACAGGTCTCTATATTTATTCCCCTCCTGCACATTTAAAAATAGGTTGTAGAAACACAAACCAGTAAACACTAGGAAACGAGAACTGCATCAGCTAGCCCCTCCCCTTCCCCACAATGACAGTGCAAAGAAAACGAGGGCGTGAAGCAGCAAAAGCTCTGGATCTCTGTAACACCAGCATCCTCAGATGTGCATGGAAGCATCCAAGGAGAGGGACCCAGAGGTGTATGGACCATGGCTAATCAGTTATGTGCAGAGATACTTGTTAGGGCAAACCAGGATGAAACTCATCTTTCAGCTTTTAGTTTTCTTAGGAGATCAGTTCAAATGGTTTGATGTGGCTATACCGAACAAATTGGGAGAACACAAAATATGGATTTTTATGGAGTATGAACAAACTCCTTGTATCAAGGAGTAACAATATTATGTTACTTGTATTATGGAGTAACAATACCCCTTGTATTTACCCTGATAAATATTTCACAAGAATCATGCAAGAATTCTGGCTCTATGAACTTCTGGTGTCAAGTTCCACTTTGCAGTCTGGGCCTCTCTGGTTCAGGAAAATACTGTCCATCATTTCCATGCTGCTCCATAAAGCTGAAAGGTTTCACAATTTACAAATCTCTGCAGTACCACCATGAGATTGGTAGATTAAAAACACCTTCACATTTCACAAAGGAGAAAGGAAGCCATTAAAGCTGGAGGAAATTAAGGTCTCAGAATAAATCAAAGGGAAAGACAGGGCTGGAACATGAGGTAGCTATGTGTAGTGCCAGGTCTTTCCCTCACACACTGACACCATGTGAAAGCAAAGCCCTTGATGATGTCAGAGCAAAGGCAGAACTGATCATGTATGGAATAGCCTCTAGGATTTTTAAGGGCAAATTAAACCTCAAGTCTCAGGTAGAGTGGAGAAATGCCACTGACCTTTCCAGGGCTGGTCAGCATCCCCAGTGGCTTTGGGATACTGACAACGTCCCAGCTGAGCTGTAGGTCACACAGCAAACCTGCAGGTCCTGATTTGGTGTCCTTACTGATCCCTGCAGCACCATCAGATTTTACTCAGTCTGTCATGAGCCAGGACCTAAGCAAATGGAGAGAGTAGAAATTAAACGTCACCATGTAAAACCCCTTGTATATTAGCAAAATGGAGAGAAATTTACTAACATTTTGTGTTTTACTGAAAACAGCAAAATGTACACATTGAACTCACTTCGTATAACTGTCTCTGGACTTTATTTTTGTGACAATGGTCTAATGGTATCTCATAGTTTAAAGGCAAACATGTTATGTTTAATAAGAATGTGGCATTTTTTTCCATCTGTTATCACTCAGATCCTGACCAAGTGCCACCTGAGGCCACTGGAAAGGCTCTGCTTCTAACTCCTAGAATAAAAATATAAATGTTTCTACATCCAGCAACTTCTATTGCTTTATTATTCACATTTAATCTGTGAAAACTAATATGAAAAGGAGGGCAAGCAGGCTGAGGAAGGGTCAAGCTTCCCTGGAGAGACACTGTCACATTTCTGTCATTCCCGTCACTCTATCAACACCACCTCCTGCTACCACGATAAAAGGCAGCAGTGGAAAAAGAACAGGAAGAATAAAACTCCTTATGTACACATGTGAGAAAAGCCAACCCATCCCTACAATCAGTCACTTACAGGAAATCAAAACAGACCTGGCCTCCATCTCCCAAGTGCAGGAAAAATGCCTGTAATTTGCTCACCCTGTTCTGTTTGTGCCGCTCTGAGCCTTCTCTCATTGAAGCTCTCTGAGGCAGAAAATCAATGTCAATCAGGCCAGATGACTGCTTTCCTCCTGAGCATCTACTGCTGATAATAAGATCACAAAGGCCACATAAAAGGAAAAATTTGGCCATTGCAGCTGCCTTCTCAGTTCTGCAACTGAGATAAATTAACAGGTGAATCAACACTGGCATATTAAAAGCTGACTGTATTTTTTAACAAAAAAAAGGGTTCTGATCTGCTTATCATCATCATCACTGAGGACACACTGGGACCAGGATGGTCTTGAAACATCCCAGTTGGCTTTAGCCTGCTCTGCTAAGAGTAGGACCTCTGGTATCTGAATAGGCACCAGAGAGATAAGGACAACCTGTTGAATTATAGATAACAGTGATTCACTCTTGGTTCTGTTCTCAGTAACAAGCAACACAAACACAAGCAAGGGAAGATGTTGCTGGAACTTACACCCTGAAAACCATGTCCAAGTTCACTTTATCTGAGCCACAGGATAAAAAGAATCTTATAATACCAATATTCTTCTCTTAGGAGCCTTGGTCTCACTGTGAGTAGTAAAATACCACTTGCTTTACATTAGTCACCCATTTTAAAATGCTTATTATTCCGTTCAGCCAGTATTGTCATAGAAGCTTCCTATCTTGCATTTAAACTCTTTAGAAGTAAAAGTTTTTATAGTAAAAATATTTGTTATTGGTCTTCACTCCTGCTAAATGTCCATTTTCTGTCCTGCCAGATGGTTATGAGCCCAAACCTGGATGAGATGTTCAGTCCCATTCATCTAGAGCCACTGTAAATACAGATTCCTGGGATGCAGAACTAAACTTCCTAATCCATCCTTGAGGCTTCCGACAAAACAAGATGCTCAGTGAACCCAGAATAACGCAGAATGACAGAACTATGTTTCCTTTTCATCCTGCATTCATGTGGCTCTAGGCCAGCTCAGCATCTACCCACACTTCCCTTCCTTAGTGACCAGGCCTCCGTGACATGGCACATCCCAAGCACCGCTCCTTCCTCCAGCAGCAGCAAGGAACAAAGCACATCTATATTCTGCAACCAATAGCCTCTTAGATTTAACCTCCTTCGCTGGAAGTGCTGGTCTTTATAATAAGCAGAATTTCATATTTTTCTGTCTTGTTTCATGCAAATGTGTGCAAATTCTGTGTTTCAAGCATTTTTAGATGTTTCCTCTCCTGTATTTTTTGTTTCGTTTTGCCAATGGACTGTCAAATAAATATTGAGGCTTTGGGTTACCATTGCTGTCAGATCACCGCAGCAGAAGGGAATTGTCCCTGGGATGGTGTGTGACCAGGCATGCCACAGCAAGATAAGCACCTCAAAAGGAACTCAAGTACGTCCTGGGAGCTGAGGACAGATATGGCCAAAAATCAGTTGGAGTCAGAATCCTGAAAGCAAACTAAGACAAAAATTGTAAAGGTACCACAACTACAAGAGGAAAAAATGATCACTGTAAAAACAAGAATGAGAAAATAAAGGTAACACAGTTACACAAGATTAAATGCACATTTACCTGATTTTCAGTAAGGATGAACATGCTAATCCATGGGGTAAAGACAGGATGCCTAAAAGAAGAGGTAGAAGGCAGAAATGGGTAAAAGATAATAAATGAACACAACTCACAGATGGTGAGCAAAACTCACTGGGTCTGCTGTCTTCCAGCTGGAGGAAGCAGGCATTCTCAATCCCAGAACTCTGACGTGCACAAATCCAAAAGATTTTAAGTAAATTTGCCTATTTGAAGGTATTACCACAGGACCAGAAAACAGCAAGTTCTAAGAAGTAAGCCATGGTGGAAGCAGTTCAGGCCTGTGCTTTTGATGTCTGTCCAGTTCTTGAGGAAAACTTACAAAGGGAAATCTAACTAAAAACATGATATTCAATGAATAATAAAGAGATAAAAAGTAGCGTGAGTTTAATAAAAGCCAGTTTTGTAGGATGACCCACAAAATAGTATAGTATAAAACTGAAACTTCAGGCATTCAGGAAATAAATTTTTAAAAAATAATTTTTGCTTTTTGCTGGGAGTCCTAGCAAGAAATAAGTGAACAGGAGAAGGATTTGGCTTTACCAACCAACCGCAGAGTGACAGGAAACTGACAGCATGGTGTGACTGAAAAAGACCAGCGTGAGACCAGTCATGGAATTTCCACTAACTTCAGGAAAACATTAGTGTTGTGTTTGAGGCATCGCTGTCTGAAACACTCCACGCAGCAGCCCCTCTCAGGAGAAAAAGCATTTAAAAAACATTTAAACTGGGAGAGTCCCACAGAATATACATCTCAATGACCAGGGAACCGCCTGCATGACCATGCAGGGCTGAAAAGGTTTGGCTTACAAAACCTAACACAACGAATGAGCGGGAACTGGATACGTACATACACGGAAAGGGGAACTAAACAAAAAAACCCAAACATCTATTGATTTAGATGGAAATTAGAAGCTGGTTTCCAGCCACCCGACAAGAGGCCCCATCCGGAACTACCGCCGTAAACCCCTGAGGAGGAGCACAGAGCTGGCTGGCACTGCCCGGGAGGGAAGCGGGGGCAGGAGCGCCTTGAATTCCCCACAAACTCTCCAAAGAAGGACAGCGTGCTTTCACTCATCCCGGCTAATAACAGAGGGAGCGAAATCTCTCCCGACGACAGCCCCCAGACGAGCCCCGAGGGGGTGCGCGGCTGAGCTCCTCCGCCCCGCCTCAGCTCCCCCGCGGCGCCGGCCGCTCGCCTCGCTTCACCCTCCCCTCCGCTTCTGTGCTCCCGCTCCTTCCCGCTGCTCCTTCCCCCTCCCTCCCTCTCCCTCTCTCTCTCCACCCCGACGTGTCGGCGGGCACGTCCCCAGCATCGCAGCCCGCCCGCCTCACGTCAGCCGCCCGGCCCTTATTTAAGGCGGCGGCCGCCACCTCCCCCGCTCCGCCGTCGCTGCCGTGCTTGGGTGAGGACGCTCGGTAGGTGCGATCGCCGTGGAGGGCTGGGATGGGTGCGGGAGCGGGGGGTGCAGGACGAGGGGGAGTGCAAGAAGGGGAACGCAAGAAGCGGAGGTTGGAGGCGGTGCTGTCCCGCAAACCTCCGGGGGGACGCGGTGGAGCAGGCGGCGCTAAATGGACAAAGTCCGCTCGACGCCGCCTGCTCCGCCGAGCTCTCCCGGCCGTGGAGGTATGGGGCACAGCCCTGGGCTTGAGTCCAGCTGGCGTGATTTCCACTCACAACCTCCCCGTCGTCCCCTCCCTCCGTCCCCTTGAGCCTCCGTGGATTAACTTGCTTCCTTTAATCGGTGCGCGTGGCCCCAGGGAGTGATCCTGCAAAGGGACTTGAGGATGGGCTTAGGGCTGCGTTTCAGATGCAGCATTACTGGGCCGCCTACTACTCCCCTAACTTGTTTCTTTGAGGGGTATGGCACTCTAAAAGCAAAATCTTTTTGAGTAACAGACGTTCTTGAGTGGGTGGCTCTCATCAGCCTTGCACATTAAAGTGCTTATAGTGCAAAGAGAGGACTTGGCACGTGGAGAGTGCACGACATGGCCACGCTTCAGGAGGCTTCTGCATATGAAGACTGACGCAGCTTGGTTGATTTTTCCTAAATATGGGCACTGCTGGCTTCCGGTTCCTCCCCTCAGCCCCAAAACTTACAGTCCTTACCTGCTGCTCTGCTTGGTTTTTCATGCTCTGAACGAGTTGCCGCCTGTTCAGCACTAGAGAGTCGCGTTGTGCCTGTACTTGCATCCGTCTGTGCGGCTGCTCCTGCCCTGGGCTCTTCAGGCTGCTCCCAGTGCAGCCCCCCGTGCAGCACCATTTCCTGGGAAAGCGTGGTGTTGGCTTCCACGCGGAGGCGGGGATGAATGCACAATCCTTTGTGGTCCTTCTGCCATTTCGGCACACCCTTGGCCGCCAGAACCCATCTAACCAGGCTGCTGTGCAGCTGGCACCTAAAATGTGAGGGTGGGAGAGACGGTAACACCAGCCTCCAGCCATCTTAATTCGAAACTGTGCAGTTTCACTTCAAAACAAATTCTCGAAGTTGACGTGGAGGCTCGTGTTGTGCTTAGAAAGGGCTTGCCTAAGCGTTTCACGACTTCAGCTCTGGGAAGGCTTCAGGGCACAGAATACCAGTTTTTCAGGCTGAGAGAACAGAGGTTGCCAGACTGTGGTGTGCTTAGAAGTACTAAAATGGCTTCCTGTACCTAAATGTAATATGGATGGTCATTTAGTACATTGTACTGCTGCTGCTGGAGTGCCACCAGCTATATAATATAATCAATGGCTCTCAGGCTGTATTTGAGGCAAAGCTATGGTGAGCTTGAACAGAGGATTGTCATCAATAATTTAGTTTTGCAATCATTTTCTGGCATACAGACAGCATTGCCAGATGTTTTATTCACGTGTTTTGTATCCATTTTCTTATCATCCTGGAATAAAGTCTATCTTGCTGGATGCAAATATTCTGGTGTCCGTAAAAGCTCCAAAGCTTGGAGAAATAATCTGTTGCTTTCCTTTCAGCAGTGCACCATGTCTGTCAAGGATCAGCTCATCCACACTCTCCACAAACAGGAGAACAGCCATGCCGAAAATAAGATTAGCGTGGTTGGTGTGGGTGCAGTCGGAATGGCCTGTGCCATCAGCATCCTCATGAAGGTAAGTGTCAGGCTTGGGAGGAAGCAGCAGAAGAACCCAAGACCTAAAAGAGGGGCAAAAAAATAAACTCTCGTATTAGATGAACTTCTAGTTATACAGTCCTTAGTTTGGGCCTGAAATGAAGCAACAGTCTTGAAGTTGTTGACAGAGAACAAATAGCTGCAGTTCTTGTAAACCAAGTTTGCCTGAGGATCAGGTGCAATGTCCTTTATGTATCATTTTAAGAGCTGCATTTACCTTTGTGGGACTTGCAGACTCCCTTCTAAGCAGGAATTGTCTAACACTCTAAATGTACAAAAAGATTGAGAACTGAGGATTTATTTTGTCTTGAGCAGAGCGGACAGTGGGATAATTCTTTGCAGTCTGGTCTGGAAATATTGGTCCTTGACAGTCTGAATGACTTGTCCTCTGCCTTCAGTTATGATATTGAAAATGCTGTGGTTAACACTAGGCTTGGTTTTCTTGACTGTCAAACAGGTTGCCTATGAACCGCTATTAAATTATTCTTCGCTATTGTCCTGCTAAATTTTACTCCTATTTCACACAGAATGTGGTTATGAAAAGTGCAAAATGAATTCAAGAAAGTGGATATCCCAGGGGACTAATTGAAGGACTCTGGGAAGAAGTGAAGTGCTAGAGATGAGCAAAATTGTTTGGGTAGCTTTTAAAATAATTGTAACTTGAAGGTTTAAAAACTGGGGGCTGTGCTCAAAGAGGCAACAAACTTACCATTTACTCTTGGTCTCTCGTAGGACTTGGCTGATGAACTCGCCCTTGTTGATGTTGTGGAGGACAAGCTCAGAGGAGAGATGCTGGATCTCCAGCATGGCAGCCTCTTCCTTAAAACTCCAAAGATTGTCTCTGGCAAAGGCAAGTAATTGGCTTCATATGCTCATTATTTCTAAATGGAGACAGCCACTTCAGGTCTCACACTGGACAGCCAAGTCTAGCACTTTGCCTAATTGCTGGGGGGAAAGCTCATGGATATAGTACCCAGCTGACATTTTTAAATACGCCTTCTTACAGCCAGTCCAGCTAAGAACTTTCTTCCAGGGTTCACTACTCAATACAGAAAGATGAATTTCTTAAGTACTCGTGCACCTTAGAGAACTCTATTTCACAATCAGTTAACCCCTGAACTCATTACTGCTTACTTCTGATAACTTTTAGTGGCAGCCTTGAGTAGGGCAAAGGCTTAACCAGCTAATACCTTAATTACAGTGAGTAGGTTATGAGGGCAAAGCCTTCTTCCTCTTCTACACAGCACTTACCCTGAACGCTATCCCAGCTAGTCCCATTTGTGGCTGAGAAGCGTGGAGTATCACTGCCTGCAGCTGCGTGTTACAATATTGACATGCTTCAATGTTACCGCTTGTGGCAATGAGCAACAGTCTTAAAATCAAGCTTCATTTTCTAAAGAGGCAAAGTCCAGGGTTACAATTACCAGGGAATTGCTGCACCCTCAAACTTGAGAATTTGAGATCTCAGTACAGAAAGGAAGTGAGAGCTCCCGTTCTGAACCATATGTAGTAAGAGGTCATGTTTAACACAGCCTTTTGTCTGCAGATTACAGTGTGACTGCACACTCCAAGCTGGTCATTGTCACTGCTGGTGCCCGGCAGCAGGAAGGAGAGAGCCGCCTTAACTTGGTCCAGCGCAACGTGAATATCTTCAAATTCATCATTCCCAATATTGTTAAATACAGTCCTGACTGCAAGCTGCTTATTGTCTCAAACCCAGGTTTGTCTTGTGTTGCCATAAGAGGATTTGGCTTAGAGAATAGTGTTTCTTCAGTAAGTTGACATTAGTGCACAGGCTTTTAGAAAATACACTGAGGAGGAGAAGGCTCTGGGGAGACCTTGGAGAGCCTTCCAGTACACCTAAAGGGGCCTAAAAGACAGGTGGACTTTTGACAAGGGCATGGAGTGATAGGACATGGGGTAATTGCTTTAAATGAAAGAGGTAGATCTAGGTCAGCTATAAGGAAGAAATTCTTTATTATGAAGATGGTGAGACACTGGAGCAGGTGGCCAAGAGAAGTTCTGGATGCCCCATTCCTGGATGTGGTCATGGCCAGGTTGGATGGAGCTTTGAGCAACCTGGTCTAGTGGAAGGTGTCCCTGCCCATGGCAGGGGGTTGGAATGAAATGATCTTTAAGGTCCCTTTCAACTCAAACCATTCTATGATATCCATATAGCAAAAAATGTCATCTTCCCTCTCCAGACTCAGCAGTTTGGTCTTCTGAGAAATAAAGTTGGGTTTTCAGTCCGAGTGATCTTGAGCACACTAAGGGTCACTGATAATTGCATGCACAGCATAAAGGCAGAGCTGAGAGACTATTTGAAATAGTCATTATGTTATATAAAACAGGCATTCTGTCAGTCCACTGCAGTGCCTGGCCATGGGCACTGCTTTGTGCTCTGTTCCATGCAACTAGCATGCAGGTAAAATGCTTACAGATGAATGGAAGGAACCACCCTCATTATCAATTTGCTCATGAGTGGCACTTGTTATCCCTCTGTTCTCCTCACAGTGGATATTTTGACCTATGTGGCCTGGAAGATCAGTGGCTTCCCCAAAAACCGTGTTATTGGTAGCGGCTGCAATCTGGACTCTGCCCGTTTCCGCCACCTCATGGGAGAAAGGCTGGGCATCCACCCTCTGAGCTGCCACGGATGGATTGTTGGAGAGCACGGAGATTCCAGTGGTAAGGGTGAAATCAGGCTGGCTGTTACACAGAACTCCCTGATGCTTTGTTTGCCAAGAACACCTTGAAAAGCTACAGCAAAACAGCTCCAAAACCTTTGCACTGCAGCGCATTAAAAATGGAAGTCCTGATTGAAGTCTTTTGCTCTACAGAGTAACCCTAGATGATCTATATTTGACCAGAGTGACTGTGCTTGGAAAAGGTCATTACTGTAACCTGAGCTGGCTAAACATTTCTAGGCTAAATTGTTCCCGTAACTCCCAAAAAAACCCAAACTGAAGCAGCAAGAGGATAAAGTTCTCTGTAAGGGTCTCTCAAAGGTCTGCACCAGACCTACTGGCAGTCACTCAGCTGCCATTCCTGGCATCTCTTAATTACCGTGTATAGGAATTCAAGTGCAGAGGCAAGTCTGGAGGACAGGAGAAAGAGCAACTTTCTCCTTATTTAACCTGTACTTTTCCAACCAGCAACAGAGCAGTACTGGCTGCTTCCTGACACCCACCAGAATGCACTTGGAATCAATTCTCACTTTGAGAAAACTTTGCAAAATACAGAGTAACTGTCATTTTAGTTCATGTTGCCCAGGTATTTCACTTTAACAAAGGTGTATTCAAACTTTGTGACACAGTGTATAAATGTTGATGTGCTCCTAGGTTCTCAGCCTGCAATTTAGATTGGCCTTATAGGTCATACTATATTTAAGGTCATAGCTAAGTTGTAAGTGATGTGTTGCATATAAATCCAGCTAGATCTTATGTTAACTGTTAATTTGAGAAAGACTAAGTATTTTGAGATAATTAATCTATGTGCAACTCTCAGTGCCTGTCTGGAGTGGAGTGAATGTTGCTGGCGTCTCTCTGAAGGCTCTTCATCCAGACTTGGGAACTGATGGAGACAAGGAACAGTGGAAGGAGGTCCATAAGCAGGTCGTGGAGAGGTAAATACTGGTTTGGCTTTTTTATAAATTTCAACACAAGAACAAATCATGAGGTGAAAAATCTCCATTCTGCAGTACCCAGATGTAGAATACCTCAGTAGTCCCAAATGTCAGGATGCAAACATTATACATTATGAAATAATATTTTAAGGAGTAATGTAGATTTGGCAGTTAAGTTTTCGTGGTTAGTAAACTTTAAATTAGGGAAGAGCTTAAACTTCTAGGCTTCTGGTGTAAGTGTGAGGACTGAGTTCATTTTGGTTCTGCCAGCAAATCAGTCAAGCTTCTGATGCCTCCGGATTGATCAGGATGCTTCCCCAAGCCTTTCTTACAAACTTGAAGCATTTCAGTTGAATGTACTTGTTCTTTAATGAGTGTCTGTGTCTCTGCAGTGCCTATGAGGTGATCAAACTGAAGGGGTACACGTCCTGGGCTATTGGCCTTTCTGTGGGAGACCTAGCTGAAAGTATTATGAAGAATTTGAGAAGAGTGCACCCCATCTCTACCATTGTTAAGGTGAGCAGCCCCTTTTTCCTAATTTCTGTCTTACCGAGAATTAAGTATCTCTAGAATTCTGAAAAACAGTGATCGCCTTCTAGTTTAATTTCAACTAAATTTAGTTTCCTGACAGGACGTTCTATGAAATATACAGACATAAGTAACTTCCAGCCTAACAATCCTTATGTACTTTTCAGGGCTTGCACGGAATAAAAGAAGATGTCTTCCTAAGTGTTCCTTGTGTACTGGGCAGTAATGGCATCACTGATGTAGTAAAGATGATCCTAAAACCTGAGGAAGAGGACAAATTAAGGAAGAGTGCAGACACACTGTGGGCAATCCAGAAGGAACTACAGTTTTAAACCTGCCCAAGCAGTTTTTGGCTCTTAGCAGTTTAACGGGTTTAGTGGTTTGTCTTACGTTGCACTTTCCAAGTAAGTCAAATCTTTCAATGTATTATCTCAACTAGAACGCACGAAAAGCTCAAAGCTGAACAATGGAGTTTCCTGAAGATAGCGTTAGGAAACTAATCTAGGGTTTTCCCTGTTCACAGACACCCACGTTCTTAGCCAGAGCTAGATAACCTAGTCAGTCTTGTTCAGTGACGTGGTATGACAGAAATCCAGCATTCAAAGCAGCACTGCCTAAAAAACCCTTTGCCTTTTCCTCATCTTGTTTCATGTTGGTTCAAAGGAATAAGGAGTAAGTACTTGCTATACAATGTGAAACCAAAGACTTTTCTTGAAGTTAAAGGATTGTCAAGCCAATTGACCAACCTTCTCTGCCAGCTGAATAGCTTACATATTTCACTCTTGATAGGTCCAAGCGTATTTTCCTAACACTGCTTTGGAATTTTTGTGGATATTTTTTTCTTAGAGAACCTTATTTTTGTGTACTGTATCAGTCTAGCTGTAAGTTCTGTCTCCAGAGCATGTTTAAAAGATGTTGAGGTTTCTATGTGCAACAAGACAGTAACTGTCCAACTGTAGTACCAACTACACCACCAAATAAACCACAAACTGTTATTTCTGTCTCCTCGTTTTTCTTTATAGAGCTTTGTCTCCCACATGCAGCTCTACTTCTACCCACCTACATCAATTCTGTTTTTAAAGTCACACTAACTCAAACATCACCTGTGTAATAATGTTATGTGTGCAGCTGTGCTGGAGGCTTCGGGCACTCATGTAGTTATAGAAGTCTCACCCAGTTTCTTAAAATGAACTCCAACCTCTTCAGAGCCAGCAGTAACATGAAAAGCCTTAAGCCATGCTGGTTATGGTGCTGAGACCAAGAGCCTTCTGAGTTTTCAGTTTTCACTGGTCATAATAAATGTGATTTTTTCTAGTTTGGCACATCTTCCAAATCTCACAAGTAAACTTAAAGTATGGTTAAGCTGACACTGCATATTTGAAAAGAAAGCACATCATACACAGTTCTGTAGAGGAAGAAAATATGCAACAAGTTTTATTCAGCGTTAAGTCCACCAGCACAAAGATTACAGGAGATAGAAAGTGCATTAATAAAAGCTAGTCTTTACCAAAAAGAAAATATATTATTGATTCAAAATATCTTACACTTGGATGATGTAATAACTTATTCTCGGCACCTACTGATTAAGAGAAAGATCAAGAGAATGGCTGCTTCATAAGGAAATCTAGCTTCCCAGGTAAAGTCTGGGAATTTAGTAGAGATCACTGAGTCCCGCAGTCTTCCTTGCTTTCTGCATCAATGCCCTCAGCTGGAACTGCTTGCGAGACAGGAGACGTACATGCTGCAGAAAGAAAGAAAAACAACAGCTGCCTTTTGGTAAAGTTCTGATAAAAACTTGATAATACTGCAATACAAATGTTCAAAGCACAGCGCGTTCCGTGACCCAAATGGGATGTCAGTTTTTTTAAATTCACTATTATACTAAATTTTCTTGGCTTAAAGTGACTGGCAGATGGCTACCAAATGCAATCACTACAGTTTATTTTTTTTGTAATTTTTAATTATTAACTAATTCATTAAATTATAATAATAGTTATTAACGCCACACATATTCTTATCAAAGTAATAATATGCACTCCACAAGGTGAAGTCAGGCTAATGTACTTCCCGTGGGGCAGAGAATGGTTCTTCTAACAGTAGATAAAAAGAACTAGCAAGGCACACAAGAAGGAAACTATGGCTTCATAACAATAATGCCTTTAAAATTGGTCTTTTAATTCTGAAATTACTTTCTAAAACTTTATGCTTGAACGTATAAATATTCCTGTTCCGACAGGCTCCTCTTCTGTGACGAGATCATGAACATTAGTAAGCTGAACCAAAGCGACCAAAGTAAACACATTTAAAATGCACATCTTAAAAACATCCCAAGAAACCTACCTTTAAAAAGACATCTAAATCTATCACTCCACGTCTCAGTGCTTCCCCAAGGTAGAAGATGGTGTCTTCAATTGCATTCTCCTCTGCATATAAGTTCAGGATCTGCTTGTAAAGTGGCGCTGTAGGAATAATAACTTCATCTATGTCATTATTTTCTGACTGACTTTCCATTTTCTCTAAGGCAGAACTGAGCTCCTCATCCTTCTTTTTGAGAAGTTCAATGTTCTTGTCAACTTCAGCCTAAAAACAATTAAGATGTTTATTTATCTTCTTGTGATACAATTGTCTAGATGAAAGGTTTTTAGACATACCAGTTCGTTCTGTACTTTTGTTTATTTCTATTATGATTTTTGGAAAAGAAAGAGCTATCAAGCTGTAGATTAGATTCTTTCAAAAAAGTAACATCTGCTTTAGATAATGTCAATCCGTTACCCATTTATAACTGTAGAGAAGGCATGCTAACACTCCAATAATCATTTAAGCTAGCTAAAGATAATACAAGCAAAGCCAAAGTAATTATTTTCTTTGGAATGGCATATCCCCAGTTCTCTAGTCCAATTAAAAATTTCTAGTAATTTTTTTAAACCACATCTGACAACTGAGCTGGTTTCAGAAAGCGTTCATCAATCCCAAAAATCTTACTCCTGAGCAGCAATGCAAGGAGCAGATGGACTAAGCAGAAAATGCCTTAATGAAAAACTGCAGGAATTTCTGAGCATACTGTGAGTAGGAGAGACTTCTGGGAAAGGAGAAGTTACACAAGGAGGCTGTGACCAAAATCAGTGTTCTCTGCACTAAGACACTGAAATGTTTTCCAGTGCTGCTACTACACATTATTACCACGAAACTGAGATGCAATTATGAAATAATCTTACACCATTAACAACTTTCACTGGAAGGATGGGGAAAAAATAATACTGCTCCTCTACTACTGAGCAATGACATTTGTAAGATACATGCCGGACACTGCATCTCATGGTCACTGCCATTTCTGACTTGCTTCAGTCTGAGCACAAGCACCCAGCTGCAAAAGAGAAAATGCACTGGAAGCTTTGTTATTTCTACCATACTTAATGATTAATTAATTACAAGCTTCTGTTCACTACTAGGAATACTCAGGTGGTGAGCAGTGGCTCGTCTCAGCTTACCACTTCCTGATCCAGGCGAGTTACCATCTCTTCCAGCTTCTGGTGCCCTTTCTTCAGGTCCTCTTCTGTGCGTTTCAAGGCGTTGAGCTCAGCTTGCGCGCGATCCATCTCCTCCTTCATCCGCCATCTCAGTTTGTCGCTGACCGCCGAGATGAGGGAAGCGCGGATGGTGTCCTCGCTGATGGTGCCATCTCTGCTGGGTCCTGCCCAAGAAGGTTTCACAAGAGTAAGATTAATGCTGGGCTGCACTGGCTGCAGTATAAAGCCAGTTGGAATAGCAAGTGGCCAACCTGCTCTGTGTACTCCAGCAGTGTGAGACAGTAAAATAAACTGCTCTCCATAATCATTTCTAGAAGCAGCAAAGAGACCACAGTGAGAAAACATACATTAGGATGGACACAAGTAAATTTAAAAGTATGCATCCATTCATTCACTTCACTATTCCCATATCCACACTCTTTTTTTAAATTTAAAAATGGGCTGGCCATTTCACCTGAACTCCATAAATGTTATTAGTCTGAGACCTTTTAAAGAAGAACAAGAGCTAATGGCTGGATGTATTCAACCACAATTAATGTAACAGCTGGCTTGAGACAATGAATTTGCCCACTACAGGTCTAGTTTTTTGGTTTTTGGGTTTTCTTTAATGATTGCATGGCCCGGTAAGGAGAGCTTTAAACTAGGAAAGACAGAGGGAGAGTTATAGAGACCACCCATGCAGCTCAAGTGGGGATACTTCCAGGAAGGGCATGCAGCCCAGGTTCTCATGGGGAACCACCCTGACACCTGCTGGAGGGACAATACAGCCAGGAACACACAGTCCAGGAGGTTCCTGGAAAGCACTGACAATAACTTTCCGATACAGATGCAGCCGACAAGCAAAGGTGTGCTGCTGGACCTTGTCTAATTAACCAGGAATGTCTGGCTGGAGATGTGAAGGTTGGGGCAGCCTGGGCTACAGTGTCCATGAGATCGTGGAGTTCTGTATCCCACAAGGAGAAAGCAGGGCAGTGATTAAGATTGCAACCCTGGACTTCAGGACACCTAACTTTGGCCTCTTCAGGGACTTTCTCGGAAGAATTCCATGGGAATTTACCATAGAAGGAAGAGAGGTCCAAGAGAGCAGGCGAATATTCAAGGATCACTTCCTCCAAGATCAAGAACCGTGCATTCCTATAGGCAAGTCAAGTGAGCAGAAGTGGCAGGAGACCTGAATATGCTTTTGCAAATCAGCCTTTCAATGATAATTTCAAGAGTCTGTCACTAGCACGCTTTTAAATAGAAAGGTAAGTACTTTGTGTCTGTCACAGGCAGTGCAATGTGTCTCCAGACCAGGAAACTCGGAGTGGTCTAGAGCATCTGAAGTGGCTAACAGTGATATTTATCACAAACCACTTCAGTTATTCTGTGGGAATAACTGGAGGGTCACAGTTCCCCAGGCTTGTGCCTCGCTCCTTCTAGATCAGTGAAATTTCAACTGGATTGTAACAACTACTGACAAAGCAAGAATTACAGCAGCTTTTGTGCCTAAACTTTACGACTCCTATGAACGAAACAGAGAGATTTGAAGCTCTATAACTGCAAAGAAAATAAGCAAGAAGAATTTTTACCGGAGTATCTTTTTATCCAGAGACACAGCTATCAAAACTCTGAAGCTGTTACAGCATTATGCACATCACATTTCCCAGTGCCCTAGACTTCAAAAAACAACAAAATGAAAAAAATACTCATCACTGCTCACGTGAACCTTGTATAGTTGAAGACGTTTTTTTTTTGACTTCTGCTAACAAAACAAGACTGCATAAATTTGTATCTATTCCCTGTATTTTTTACTCTGTTCCTGTCTACAAAACCTACATCAAGCCATATGGGTGGAAAAATAAAGCTATGCAAATGAATGACAGGAACTATGGGAAGAATCACATCATGCTTACTAATCCACCAAAGCCTTCTAAAATACAGAAAACATAAATTTTGATCATTACTAATGTGAGCACTTTGCATACATGTAAGTTGCACCAGAGTATGTGTACTTTTTTAAAAAAACAAGCAAACTACCATTAAAAAATAAAGAGACTGAATTATTAAACAACTGGTGCAAAGACAGACTTAGGAAAATATGTGTGTCCCAACACTTCATCAGATTTACAGTTCTGGCCTAAAAAATTCATCCTGTTGCCAAGTCAACAAGATAATTTGCAAAATTTGGTTAACTATTAGAGCCATCAATAGAAGTTGTCAAATACCACCATACGCACAAACCCAGGAATCCATCACTGCTGCTTCTTACGAAAAGGAGAAAAGAACAGCACTTTCTACACTGAGAAGTAAAACTTAAACCAAGTCCGTCAAACTATCTGGACAGAGTTTATTCACTGTTTAGGACTTCCTGTTTAAGGCAGACAATTGTTCCCAATCAAAAAGGGCCTGATTTCCCTTCAAAAAACAGCATTAGCATGATTTTAGTTACTGTTTACTTTACATAATGAATTATTCTCTAACATGAAGTCAGAATTAGCCAGAACCAGTATCAGTAGAACTTATGTTTACTTTCTTTTCCCCCGACACCTTTCACTCAGGGAGATTTATGCAAGGCTCACTTTAACAATAAAGTAGGACAGAGGAAAAAAAATAAAATCACAATACACCTCAGACAATGAAAGTTCACATAGAAATGCCACCAGATAGGGAAGAGGTCTTTGAACATAAAAAGCCTAATTTTAATACAGCTGAATGAGTATATCTTCTTAAAGAGCATGAACCCATAGCATCTTCTGTCACTTCCATAATTAGCCCAGCTTGGGGAAGATTTCATGGCACATGGTCATTAAATCCACAGAACTCTGAAACCTTTAACCTTTACTAGGCAGAGTCTGGTTTCAGAAGTGACCTTACAGAATCATCAAACCAGTAGCTGCATCAGAAAGGTAATTAATGGCAGATGACTGAACAGAAGGAAAAAGCCTGAAGGACTATTTGAAAAACCAGTGATTGTGAAAATCTTGAGCTACTTTGCATGAACATTTTCATTCAGTTCAAACTAGGCTTACTATAGGAAACACACCACCACCACCCACACAAAACTCTGAAGCTGTAGCAACTGATATGCTTCTAAATAAACTATCACAATAAACCACAGCCAAACAACCAAACTGTACAGGAAAGAAACATTGTCAGTTGAAAGGAAAAAACAAGACTCTACTGTAAAAAACACCCAACAAAAACACCTCACAATATTGTAAATATAGTGGATGATTAATGAGATGTGTTTGACTTCATCTGGCCCAAGAGATAAGCCATGTAAAACGGGTGTGGGACTTTTACCTAGCTGCAGCAAACGAGTCAGTGTAATGTTAAATTGTCACTATGAAACCTAGCATTGCAACATTACAACATAGTATCACAGATGATCTAACTCAGGACTGGAAGAGTCTTCTATCTTTGGCAGATACTGCATCTCTATTCATCTTCAGTGGAGATGAAAACGAGGGAAAGAAATTAAATAGAACGTATTTTAAATTAACACTCTGCTACGTAAAGGCAAAACTGGATTTACTTGAGAAAGACACTGCAGAAAGCCAACTTTCCCTAGAAAGCTCAGCTCCCTACATGAGAGCCAGTGGAGACCATTAATTCTCCAGGACACAAGTGCAGCCAGACCCACAGCACCAAGCACTGTTTGAGGTACTTGTGTGGGGCAGCAGCTTCCTTGCACTGCGCATGGCAGACTCACATCACCTCAGAGTGGAGGGGACCACTGAAGCAGCCAAGAACTTTCAGAAAATACTTTCTTAATTGAAAAGGCTGAAAGAACTTGGACACAAAGGACAGGATGAGGCACAAGAAAAATACAACATACAACTTACTGCTGCTTTCAAATTCTGTAGTAACAGAACTCCTCAGATATTTTAGTAAGAGTAAAGTAGAAGCATCTCTCTTCCCTTGCCTTGTCCCCACGTATGTGAAGGAAAATCACAAAATACACACAGTTCTGGAAAGAAAAGACATTCTATAACTCTAACCCAGGCAATTCCATACATAACGGGGAGTTCACACATTAAATGAAAAACCTGTGGATGCACTTCTAAATTACAGTGCTCAAGAGTCTACAAGTGACTGATAATGTGAACAATGTCACAACAGAATCTACACCCTCACCGTGTAAAAGGACTATCAACATCTAGGAGAGTTACTGCACCAGCTTCCCACTTAACTAGATGATATTTATCACTGGTTCCCAGTCTTCCACACATACACTGAAAGTGAGGGGCAGGGTGGAAAGCAAGCTCGTGCCCTGTGTCAGCAAGGGGCCACAGAGCAGCAGATGGGGAAAAGACACAGGTCAACACCCTCGATGCTGAAGGGAGCAAAGGAGGAAGTGACAAGTAGAGATCAGTAAGAAGCTACAGGGAAGAGGCTGGAGAAGAAACTCACTAAAAATGAAGCTCATTCCAAACTGCTACTTTAGAAAGTAATTACTCTTGGAGGAAAGAAAGTATAACTACAGTGAGTCCAGTAGACGTTTAAATGATGACAAAGGTATTTTTCTAAACCACAAACAGAGCAATGCAGACAATCAGAAGTCACCTACAGTTAAAGGGTGAGGGAAAAAACCATGTAGTTACATGCAGTGCTCTTCAAAATATTCACAAAGCACACACAGTGTACTGCATAAATCCAGGAATTTATCGAATTCCTGACTGAATGAAATATAAGGTGAAGGACATAAAATGTATTTTTTTCTTCCTTTGAATAAATTTTAACTAAAGATCAATACTTTGGAAGTTCAGAGTAAGAACAACGTGTTCCTTTTCCCGTTTTATTTCTTTACATATCAGTTTTAGAGAGAAGCTTTACTTCAGAGAAATCCTTTCCAAGGTACTCACCAACAGTGGTGACAGGAGGCTGAGAAGGGTAGTACTGAACACTAGTGGTTGCTGGAAATGGAACACCACCTGGATAAGGATAGTTTGGGTAGCTGCTTTGACAAAGAAAGACATGCTAATGTTACGCAACTATTAGTAAAATATCACCCACCTAGATTACCTTTATTGCCACCATGTTAAACATTCATTTACGTAATAAAATGTTAAAATTGCAGGCCTTTTTCCTGTTCACATTAACATCTTTCACAACTGGTATTTCTGGTATTATTTAAGATACCATTTTATCTGAAACCCTATCTAGTTATTGCCTGGTCAACATTTGGATAACAAATTCTCCTAAATCTCTTAGTCTTGCTATACAAAACCCCACAAGTATCCACAAGAAATTATTCTAGCTACAAACTCCCACACAGCAATTTCAAATTAATAATTTTTAATATGAGAACATTTAAGATGACTGATGAACTGCTTAATGTAAGCCTAAAAAGGCTGTGCAAAATATGTTTGCAAGGTAAAACCAACTCCCCCAGAAATTCTCAGTCCTGCTCTGAAGGACGAAGAAGGCAAAAGTATTCATTTGCTCACTGAAACAACTGTGAGATGACAGATGACAATCTACAACACCCTTCTAAAATACATTTGCTATCAACTAAAACAAGGACACAGATTAGTCAGTACTAGACTGACAAACACCTGCATGCAGCAGAGTATTAGCTATAGTTACATTTAAACAAAGTTGTCCAAAAACCTCTGCAAAATATAAAATAAGCATATTCTTTCTCTCTAGGTAACTGCAAATTTAATAGTTCTTAAAACCTTTCTGTTAATTCATATATTATGTATTTTAAAAACAGTTCTGCTATTATTCACTTTTGTACAAACATTAAGAGCACTTTAAATAAACATATTTGGGGGAAAAAACATGCTATAAGAACTTACAAAAATTCCAACTTTTCACCTCTTATAACACTCCCCCCTTCCCAATCCTCACCAGTGTTCATATTTCAAATTTTTTTTTAAATTGAAATGCTCCATATTACAGCAACATCTCATATGCTCCTAACACAAAATCAGGACATAAGGATATTAATAATAAGAATAATTAATTATGATGTAAAAAATATAAGTACACACTAGGAGGCAGCAGTCAACACCTCACTCTTTACTAAGACAGATCTGCAAGGCTTCTGGAAACGCTTTATTCCAAACTATTATATAGAAAAAAAATCTTGGTTAAAAAGCTTTTGCAGTAACTTTGTGTCCTTCAAGTTCCCTTAGAGTGCTCTGAATTAAGTCCACATTTACGCTGGAGTCAAGGTTTGTATTAACTCAGCAATCTTCTGTTCAATTTTTGAGTTGCTCATAATGTCTCGACTTGTAGAGGTACATTTCCTTCTATGTCATGCAAATGTATCATTTCACATTGTATCAATGCAAAACCTCATAAAAATATATGAGTGAAGGAAGATAACAGCTGGGAGTTCGGTAATTTCAAAATCTATTTATCACCCATATATATTTCATTTCAAGCAACACTAAGAAAGCTAAACCTTCCTCCAACTTTCTTTTGGCTACTGACAAGAATTCAGCCCTCACTTTTAACAAACCCTGCTAACGTGAATAATTATACAACAAATACACCATAATAAAATACAATTATGATTGGACACTATTCAGTGAAACTCTCTATCAGGTAAATGATGATAGTTTCAAGTGGCTCTTACCTTGGGTTTGGAGTGCTTGATTGTGGATAGGGAGATATTCCACCTGGAATTCCTGGCATATAGGAAGCTAAATAAAACAAGGATTTAGTATATTTTTACATTTCAGAAGTTAAACCCCTCAGTGTAAAGAAGTTCTTCCTCACATATAATCTTACTGTTATATTGATTTTTTTCTTAATCATTACTTTAAACTAATCACTGCATGGATAAAAACAGGTATTGATTTAAAAATGCACAAGTAGGTGTACTAAGGGAAAACAAAGAACCTGCAGCTAGGGTACTCAGGGAAAAAAAAATAAAAAAGCATAGTATTAAAGATGACCCACCTGAAAAGCTGTCTCCATTTTTTATAAAAAAGGTGAAAAAAGAATTTAACCTTTCTAGCCAATGATCTTTACTCACTAAATGACAAGTGCATAATTTAAGTACCTTCAGAGTAGTTGATTAGCTGTTTAATGATCCAACCATGTCCTTATCCAGTAATTTCTGCTGTTTAGAAGTTGTATTTAAAAATCTGTTATCAGCACATATAAACATCTAAATAGTCTTCGCAAGTTTAAGATTTTTCTTGAAAAGCTGACAAAAATTATGTTTTGGATACACTTATACCACATTTCTAGCAATTTTAGGAATATTACATCACGTAGCTTTTTTTTTTAAGAGCTGAGCTATTTCCACCCTTCAGTGCTTTCAAATGATTCATATTTTTGTCAAAGGACTTCTTCTTAAACAATGTATCTATAACTTGAAAAAACCCAAACCCTAAATGTCTGTAAAACAAGGGAAGTCTGATTACACTGGTAAAACTAAGTAGCTATGAATAATTTCAAAACCCTGAAGCATTTTCACTAAAATTACTTCAGCTATGAAGTAATTCCTAGTACTTCAATTCAATTAAAAATAGTAATTCAAAGCACTTCAGTTTTGAGTGATTACAAGAGTAATCAAGCGGGGTTCATCGAAGGTTTGTCCTTAAGGCAGAAGTCACAGCCTCTGCTAAAACTACACTTATACTGACCCCCACTGTTCCTGGAAAATCAGGACAATCCAATCATCTGGTGCTCTCACAGGCAGGGCAGCCACGGACGAGCTGAAAATTCCCAAACACCTGCCTTTAGTCAATTATTCCTAATGGCCCCACTTATGTTTGCTCCCCATTTTCTCACAGGTTCAGAGCCTAAAACCTTGCTAAAAACGGCTTCTGCTGGAAATGGCAATTAACAGCACTTCAGCTTTTCAAATGTAACACTGTGATCCAGTAAAAGCCATATTTCAACAGAAAATGGACACAGCCTTAAAAATCTGGCAAAAATAAATAACCCCAAATACAGCTACTGTAACATTAAATTCATGTGGAACTGTTACAACATCATTAAATAAACAACCTCCAGCTAAACTGCTCCTCCTTCCCTACCATCCTAGTCTTTGGCTTGAGGAGCTCTATGCTACTGGTTTTTTGGGTTTTTTCCACCCAATACAGAGGCTCCTCCTGGAAGAATTTCTAGGATTTTCTGTTTCCCACATCCTTTTTCCCCCACCTACCTATTCCTAGTCTTTAAAATAAGATGCCTCCAGAAGTTTAAATAAATAAATGATTTAAAGAGCCTTGAGGATTTTTGCAAGAAAGTAAGAATGGGTACCAAGTAAGAACACCAAATCTACAGAGAATAAAGTACAAAAAAATCACAGGGCAGGGGTTTTTTTTAATATTCAGCCAGCAATTTGGAAAAAAAAAAAAAATAAACCACACAAACAGGAGCATGGGCATAGGAAACCCAAGCAGTAGACATGCTTGTGCTTACAAGATCAATGGTTGCATGATACTTAAAAGATGGACTTGTATTATCAGAATGAAACAAATTAAGATACAAAGACAGTTATTTGAATAATCTCTTTGTAAGTCTATCTGGGAATGTTGACAGGACACTGGTTGTGTTGAAGAGCTTGAGGGTGTTTGAGTGTGTTCTGGTTTTGTCTGGGTTTTGCTTTGCTGTAATACAAACTTGATTTTTCCCCTCCAAAACCCAAAATGTCCCACAAATTCTTAGACTCATTGAACCTTTTAAGTTGGAAAAGACCTTTAAGATCATTGAGTCCAACAAGGTAAAGTACAGCCCAGGTGAATTCACTAGCCAGCAATATAAAAAGTAAAATGCGTTAATTGTGGGCAAAATGCAGGGCAACAATCCCTCTGAAATCTGAATATGATTATTTGCAGAAATCAGTAGTGATGGGCACTCACTGGTCGGTGGGCCTGTTGCCTGGTATGGTGGGTAGCTGGAGGAAGCAGTAGGCCGAGAAAAGACTGGAGGTTCATCTCCAAACACAACAATCATGACCTGGATCAGCTCCAACAAGTCTGACTGGGGCTGGGAGGGAAAGCAAATCACAAGTTGTTCATTTTGCTAACAGAGAGTTTAACTGACTGTAGCAACAATAGGATGCCATTCCATCAGCTCTCAAAAGCATTCCTTTCATTTGTGGGTTTAAATTTTCTTAAAATGCATGTCTACATCTGTATACACATGTGTATAATTAACTTCCTTTCTGGATTCTGTTACACATACCAAACCCAGCCAGCTTGTACTCAAAACCATACAGCAAAACACACCAGCAGCCACGTTTACACCCAGAATAAACTGGTTAATACATGGTTCCACAGCAACTGCAGGACAATAAATGACTGGGTATAAATGTCCAACGATGGATTATAATAATATTTTAAAAAATTAAATCCACCCCCGAACATGAAAAACATACAGATCTCCAAGTTTTTTAGACATTTCAATTTCACACACCACAGCTTTTGCTCTGATTCAGAATGTCTCAACAGAAAAAATATTCTAACCCACTAAGGAGTGGCACAAACCTCCTTTAAATACAGTTAAACCAGGTTTCTCTGTTTATAACTACACTTAATATAGGCATTTCATTTTGCCAAAATAAGAACAAGCATCATGAATGCAGCACCAGATTAAATATCCCAATTCCAAGTTTACTTAGCTCTGTAATCCACTTACTTATTTTTACCAGCCTCTCAAACTGAAAGAATTCTGTATCAACTGTACCTCAGATGACCCTCTTGCTTTGTGCAACACCTGATCTGGGCAGTCTTTTTCCACTATTACCATGCAAGCACTGAACCACCCATCCTTAATAAATGTATTCCTGTTAATTACTTTTAACAGAACTATCCACCTTGTGTAATTTTTCTAATCTTGTCAACACAGCTCATCTTCTTTACAAGTTCATGTTTTGGCCAAAACTTCTATGAGGCCTGCGCTGCTCAATGCCTCTATTTATTGGTAAAGCAAATATATCCATATACATGAGGCTCCAGGAATGTCTACATAAAGGAGTCCAAGTGCTTGTACAAGTCTGTTTAAGTCATAGATGTTTTAAATAAATTTATAATTTCCCTTCTGTAAATATTCTTATCTCACCAATCTTCATGTCAGTGTCCTGCCAGGGGAGAGGACACTTTACACTGCACTGTTTAATCAGACAAGTTGTAACTAAAGATACAATTACATTAAATAACCAGAACACAGAAAGCAACATCCTGAACTCTAAGACATTCCAAAAAACAAAGAGTTGATTTTATTTTAAAAAATGGTTTAAGATCTCTAACAAAGACTATGGTTTTTATTAAAAATGACACAACTATCTCGAGGAATGCGGAATGAGCAGTTTGAGAATTTCAAGTTCCCCATACTTACATATTTCCACTCATGCAGGTAGGGAAGGTATATCTTTCCATTTGCATCAACATGCTTCCCAGTTTTTATTGTCATAGAGCTAGTGGGTTTAACAAAACAAATTGGGGGGTTGAAAGGGTAGGTGTCCAGCAGCCACAAGCAAATTGGGATATTATATGTGTTACCTAGAAAAGATATTTTGAAAGATTTTAGAAGTTATTTCAATTCTTCAACTGTCCTCCTGTACTCAGATTCATAAAAAACTCCTAAACCCAGTAAACTCAACTGTACAAAGTTAGAAGCTGAAGCCAAAATCTACTAATAACATTCAATGAATAGATAACACTATGGCCACAAACTCAACATTTTTCAGAACGATTTAACTTTGATTTACAATCATCACTCTTCACTAATACACGATCTCATTTGTTCTATATTGCAACATTATAAGACTCTAATCTGAATTACGGTTAGCTGCAGCATTAAATGGTTTGCAACCCTCATTCAAGTGACAAGCCTGAAAAAAATGTGCAATGCTGAAAGAAAAGAGATGCTGCAAAGCTCTAAAAGACTGAAGAAGCAATGCTCAGCATTCAAATTTTATCCTGCAGCAAAAATAGAGAACAATTTCTTTAAAATATTTTACTTTGGACAAGTAAAGGATTTCAAGAAAAGAGCGATCACCGAAGCAGTGAAGTTGAGTCAGGACAAATCTGCATTTTTCATGTAATTCGGGAAAATGGGGATGATGAAAATCATAATAAATGCATACCTCTGTAAGGCACAGGAATGGTTCCACTGAGGCTCATCAACTCCCTAGACGAACCATCATTAAAAACTGAAAGGGAACAAACAATATTTTTAAAACAAACATATTGGTTACATTAATCTCTGTTCAGGTCATACCCCCTCTATTTATTGGTGTAAGTTTTCACAAGTTACGCACATTTAAACTCAGCCTGAAAGGTTCAGCTCTTGCACACTTATGGATTAGCAAATGACTGTCCACAGTCAGGTAACTCCTTATGAATAATACACTTCTGAGAAACGAATGACTAATCATTGCCAAACTACCTTCACTGCAAATAAAACTGTTTCCTCATTCAGTGACCAAGTAAAATGCTGGAACCTTGCAAACTGCAAGTAATGCAAATTGATGCAAAGATAATCTGAACTCAAACTTGATTAGAAAAGACAACAGTAATCTGAGGTTTATAAAGAATTCCTTATGTTTTCTTCAAAAAAAAAAAAAAAAGTCAGCAAGAATACTGAAAATTCCTGGGCCACAGGCATTTACTACAGAATCAGTAAAGGTAATTTAACCAAACAGTAACACACTGAAGAGGAAGAAAGAGTGCTTGACTCTCTGTCAAATCTTAGTCTTAGTGCAAACTGCACAAGAACTCTGACCTAAATTTACTGAGTTGCTGTACTTAAGTTTTCTCATACTTTTAATCCAATACATTATTCTTGGCTGAATAAACCAGCTTCTGTTGAGGAAGCTTTTATCTTCCTAATTCCACCTGAAAGTTTCTAGCCATAATTCAATTCAAATGTAGGTTACTGTGTACAATTATTGCGGGGCTGACGTTCTGCAAAGACAGGTAGAACATGTTGGGATTTCAATGTATATATTTCATTATTAATATGAACTTGAAAGCTCTCTCATCAGCAATGTAATCATTTTCTTGCAGCTGATGTCACTGCTACAAATAATATCGATTATCTGTAAGTGATTCTGTGCTTAGCCTCTTCAAGGCAGCTTAAAGAGCATTAGGGAACACAAATGGCTACAGCTCAAGGATATCTGGAATCGTGATCACCAACCTTATGCAAACTTGTGCAGCTATTCCAGCCACAGTCCTTTCACTCCTGTTTTGCTTCTCCAGTCACTGCATGAATTTCTATTTCTGTGACAGCTGCTGGCTTGCAGCTACTCAAGTTAAAACTAACTCATATTTTATCTGGCCACGTCCCTTCTTAATATTCCTCAATCCCGATATACAAGTTAAAAAGCAGAAGACTTTAAAACTTTTGATGATGTATTAGTAATATAAATTAGATCACAGAGGAATCCCATAGGTAACAGTTAAAAAAAGGTGACCATAAGAAGGCTGACCTCAGCAGCTATGCTGGCTCACTGTATGCTGTGAAACCCTAGGTATCACCTTCATTTAACACACTTAAATTTAAATTAACTTAGAGACTTTAAAACAGCTAACAAACAGTGATTATCATCAATCATTTACATCACAAAACCCCCATGCCAATTTTCTATATACTTGACTCTGTTTTCTTCATACTCTTAAGGACTACCACAATTATTTTAAATGAAGCATTTCTTCATTGATTTACAGTTCTTCCTACACAGAATTTTAAAAACGTCTTTATATGGCAGCAAAGCTGAATTTGTAAGATATCAGCAATCTCAGGACACCAACTGATGACATCAGTGAGTGATTAACTAAAAGTTAAGCTGTGAAAAATGTGACACTTCTTGGCACATTAGATAGTTCTTTCCTAAAGTAACCTTACTAGACTACTGAGTCTGTGTTTCTAAAGAAGTATTGATATCAGAGACAAAAAACAAAAACTCAAGTTATGTTTTCTGGTTTAAATCTTCTTTCCCCCCTCCAAAAAAACTCCACAATACATCTAAAACATGAACAGTTCACCAACAAAAATTTTCTCATGCACAGACTAACCATATGAATCCATGACAGGTTTGAGGTCCTTGTACTGAGTAATAACACTGGTTGTCTCCTGTATAGTTAGGTCTCTATACTTATACTGGAAAAAAAAAAGAGAAAGAAATTACTTCAGAGCCTAAATTTTTAGTGCAATTTAATTCAATTTTTAATTTTAGCATTTATGAGAGTTTACACCTACACATGGACATTCTTCTCCACTCTTAGTTTGGACTAATTGATTTGTCCATATTACTTAACTGACCACTGCCTATATAACTTATCAAACTTTAACAAGGTGTTAGGTCTTAACAAGGGTCTATGCCTCAAGCGATTTGGGAAAAGCTATTGCACTTTCTTTCATGTTCTACCATAACCAAGTGTATCTGAGAAATTTTTGTGAATCTTAAAAAAAAAAAAAAAAAGGGCCTCTCCAAAGAAACAAAGAAATACAGTGATGTTTTGAACATTCCTAATAAACAGCTATCTAGGATATGAACCACACGGATACATTTTACAGCACTTTTCAAAGCAACACCATATTTATCAATCATTGATTAGCATTTACATGTATTTTGTCAGCTAGAAAGCAGACATACCAAGGCACAATATTACCAGCAAAAATACTGGTTTTACCCCTTTCCTTCTATCAGGAGCAGGGAGTGACAGCACAGATGTCCTGTAAACCACAGATACACTAGCACAGAATTCATCAGTCTCGGAGCTATAATCCACACACAGCAAAGAAGCTCCTGGACAACAGACAGTTGGTTCACCACACAGTGAAGCTCTTTAGCCTTGTGGTCATTCCTCCTGATAATTACTATTGAAAATAAAAGCCGGCAACGTGGTCCCTCGACAATTTTTTCATTCTAATACAATTTTTAAAAATTGCAATCTTCAGATGTCTTAAGCAACACAGATAGCAACCTTTCACTGAACCATGGCAGGAAGACAAAGGGCCCAGCACAATGAAATGTCCAATATCCAAAGCACGTAAATGTTAACAACATCTGAACAAATTAATTCAGACGTTAACCAAGAGCAAACTGTGGTGCCACAGCTAAAGGTCACCTTGGCTCCGACAAACACTCATGAGTTGTGAAGCTTAGAAATTAACTCTTCTTCCTGTCACCTCCAGAGATTGACAAGGATGCTCCTCCCGGGCATGACAACTCAGATTTACTGAGCAGAGATGAACCCACCACACCACTTCCCACAATGCCACCTCAGCCTAGAGAAAGCACCAGCACCTCGGGCGATGCTGTGACTGATCTTCCTCAAACGACCAAGGACAAAATAGCCACATGGTCTGTGTGCAAAACGCTGGTCTGTGGGACAGAAAGCAACTCCTCCCGCAGGGATTCCTGTGTGTGTGCAGGGAAGCATCAGCACAGAGGTCAATCAGCTCCTGGATGCTGTTTTGGTGGGAGGGCTGCAGCAAAGCACCTCAGCCTCCTTTGGAAAGTGGGTGTGGCATTGGGAGCGTGCCGCAGCGGCTTGACAGAGAGACAACTTTGTTAACATCTGAGTACATCCCTCCCTCCTTCCCCAACACCTGGCAGAAGCAGGAACAGGCATTGCTGGAACATGGAGGAATTTTCATGTTCACCAGCCAGAGACCGGCAGCATGTACCCACACCACTGCATGTGTCACCACAGGACAAATGACAGCTGGTCACCAGCTACTTTTAACAGGCGGGGCCTTGTCATAGGAACAAACCTTATGTATGTGCAGGATAGACTCTCAACAAGACTGGCATAATCACTATTAAAAACAGAACTAGATTCCGCTAACAGAAGCTCCTAAAAAGCACAAGGATCATAGAATGGCTTGGGCTGGAAGTGACCTTAAAGATCACCTCATTCCAAGCCCAAGGCAGGGAACCTTCCACTAGATCAGGTTGCTCAGAGCCCCATCCAGCCTGGCCTTGAATGCTGCCAGGGATGGGGCAGCCACAGCTCCTCTGGGCAACCTGTGCCAGTGCCTCACCACCCTTATAGAAAAGAAGTATGCAGAGTCAGGCTTTAATTCCACTTCTGGGACAAGAATCTCAAGTCAGCTGAGTCAAGGAACTGATAAAACAACACCTGCCTGCTCAGCAAGCACACTGTGAATCTGGTACATGGTGGTTGATAGGGCTGAATAAATCACAAATTTGGTTATCTGGGGTGCCTTCAAAAATTAGGCACAACACCCGAACATTAAGCAAGCATTTTCATATCTCTATTAAAACAAAGAAAAATAATATTCTTGCAAACTGTTTTTACACTGAGTGATGATTACTTAGTAGAGAGACAGTCGCATGACTCCAGCTACTGCCACAAGCAAAATTAAATGTTAATTTCAGCTGTTAATTTCTGTACTTAGATTGCTTTCCAAGAAATGTCAAAATCTTTTTGGAAAATACAAGATCCTAGTGATTTCTACAAAGGTAACTAAAACTGATTAATCTGAATTCTTAATTTGTAGACTTTTATTTCCTCCTCCATTCTCAGATGGCAAATGCATTCCCCTCATTTTACGGACCAGGAAACAGATCATAGAAAGATGACACTTTTCAAGTTCTGACAGCAGGTAAATACCTGAAGTTAAATTAAGTGCTTAGGTTCCCCCAAACTAGGGTCAAGCTTTTGTTATCTCATACACTGAACTATTCAATAGGGGAAATATCACTAAACTTCCCTCTCTAGAACAGAAAGTGTAACTGTTTCTGAAAAATAAATACAACGAAACAGCATCTTCATTTTTCATCAGCTACAGAAATGCAGACAGAAGTATAAAAGGAACAAGCGTGGGGGAACCAGGACACCGGACTACTTTAAATTTTATTTCTTCTATGGCATAGCACTAATTAATTTAGCAAAGACAGAGGTATAGAAATACATACATGATCTCATTTGCTGACACTGACTAGGTATTCGACATTCATTTTCAAGCTGATAAAAAAATCTGCTTATGACTCCATGCAGGTGAATGTGCCTTTGGTTTTGATCGTATTCTCAACTATTGTATTTCAGTTCAAAACGCTACAAATACGATTAAATGTTGCAAAAAAAAAAAAAATCCAAAATCCCCCCCAAACAAACCCGTAACTCCCCCTAAGTGTCAGCCTTAGGGGTTTTCATTCCAAGCTGCTGGACAAAGCCCAGTCTTCACCTGAAGAGTGGCACGCGTGGCTCTGCATGATTCAGTGGTTAATGATTTGCCTTCCAAGAGACTTTCCCGCTTCCTCACACAGGGGCGACAACAAAACCCGCCCCACCCCGGTCAGCGATGCTGAGCTCGCCTTCCCCCTCCTGTACCGGGGGAGCACCAGCGCCGTGTGCCCCCCACGGCGGCTCCGGCCCCGCCGGCGCCTCGCACTGTCCCAGCCCAGCCCCGCCGCTTGGCACGACCATTTTAGGCTCGCTGCGCCGTTCCTCCCTTTCCCTTCCCAACCGCCCGGAGCCTCCCGGCGCTGGGCCCCGCTGCCGCCGGCCGCGCCCGTACCTTGGTGAGCATCTTCTTGAGCTGGCTCTCGGACACCGCCATGGCGGCCGCCGCTCGCTGCCGGTGCCGCTGCTCCCGGTGCTCCCGGTGCCGCCGGCCCGGCCCTACATAAACACAGGAAGCGGCCGCGCGCCCGCTTCCGGCGGCGGCGCCGCTCCCGCGCGTCACGGGGCGGGCCCCGAGCGCCACCGGCGCCGGGGACACCAGAGAGCCGCTGGGAACGGCTTGGCAGCGCAGCGCGTTGTTAGAAGGCCTTTCGGGGAGTTCAGCGCCCGTGATAAAGCAAAGTGCCGTTTCCCACCGCGCCCGTTATTGTTCAGGGAATACGACACAAACGCGAGATCAGGAGCATTAATCTACAAAACACACCTGTGAGAGTTGGCAGCATTTTAAGATTGAAATAATTTAAAAACACCAAACTAAATAAACAACAGCTTGACTATTTGCATGAAAATAAATGCTCAACAGACGAGAAACAACACCATGAAAAACAATGTAAAACCTTAAATTCATTGTTTTTTTCCAAAGTAAGTGAAAAAAACCAAACCCCAAAGCGCAGCTGTTAAAAAATATAGCAGCAAAGTTGGTTACCTGCAGCCATCACTAATGTTGCCCCATCATTTACCACTACAGTGAAAGAAATTTGGGTATTCCATTAAAAAAACGGTCTGAATTACTGAAGGTTTTTGTGTTTCTATTTTTATCCCAGTTCTGAGATCAGTATACACTCAGAACTCCCTGCATGTCTGGCTCCTAGTGAGACGTAACTGGAAGGCACAAAGGATCACATCTTTTGCTCTGCCACAGATCCTACCTACTTTTGCTCAGAACAAATTTCCAGCAATATTTAACCAGCCACCCCCTCCAAGCGTAAACGTGGAGTGACATTCCTAAGCTGCACACAGCAGGAGTGGAGCCCACGTCTCCTGTGCCTGCCATGTGATGCTGAGGTATCGTCAGGAGGCATACAGTCTTTTACCAGTGCAGTGAATCAAGAGGTTAGAACCCAAAAAACCTCTTGGCCTCAAAACCATCTGGTTTTTACCTAAAAATCCACATCCTGCTTTTCCATCACATCCTTGGCCTCCGAGGAGGAGGGTTATAGGTTCTGTTGCCTTCTCCTGAGGCTGATGTAAAGCTCCCTGCCCTCAGCTGGCTTTGGATTGAAGTCTGAATGAGCAGATAGTCCTGCACTGTTTAACTGCGGGATTTTATCCTTTATTTGAAGCCCGGCTCCTGCTCCTCCTGTTCAGGAAGAGCCCCTGTTCCAGTGCTGTATGTGTGTAGTGAGAACTGCAGATGCTTTAGTGCTCTGAATGTCCTTACAAAACAAAAGCAAGCAAGTCATGAGCAGGGTATTTCAGACATCATTAAGTGTGAACAGAAATCCATAGCCAACAGTTCAGGTTTGAAGGATACTGCAAACATCATGCTCCCCTCAGTAAATGGCAGGAGTCCATTGACATAAGACCATCTACAGCCATGAAAGATGGAGCTACGGAATTGCATCCCCAGTGCATGGAGCTGGAGTGTGACTGTACCCTAAACGAGCCTCAGATGCAGCATTTAAAAGCCACGAAGGAAGGGTTTAAGTGAGCTCTGCATGCTGGAGTTTCTGCAGAGCTGGGTAAGCCCCTCTCTTGGCCTGCCTCCTAAAGAGGTGCAAAGAGCTAAGAATGACCCAAGAATCAGGCTGTAACTGGCAGCCAAAAACCACGGGCAAGTGCCACCTGAATTTAGGTGAAACACTTTTGCGTGTTACCTGCCTCACTTTGGCTACCAAAAGTGCACTTTACAAAGAAAAAATGACTGTATGGTGCGGTACTATTTAAACCTAAACTGAGAAAGCACTTTTGAAAAGTAAAGTAACAAGGCTTCCTGTTTTCTACAGAAATCCGTATGTATGAAGCAACCTCTTCTGCCTCGCAAATCTCCGACTTCAGTGAGCAGACACAGAGGCTTCCTTTGTGCTTCCTTACAGTTTCAGCTGCTGCTGAAGGTCATGAATTGAGCTTGCACTGCTTTGCAGTTTCTCTTGCACCAGTGGGTCTTCCTCCAGTCTGACCACTTCAATCACTCCACTGGTTCCAAGAATACATGGGAGACTTAAGAATACTTCACTGTTTATATTGCAACATCCCTGAAACAACACACAAAGAACACTGTCACACAGAGTTACTCATTTCTGCTGCAACTACACAAAAGCACACAACTACACATAATGGCTCGATTATTTTAATTAAGCAAGGATATTCCAACATATGGCATGTTTGGATAGGTCAAATTCCATTTATTTTAGATACTGTGCACTGGGTTACTGTATGGAAACTGTAAAATATTACTGTGCAGATAAAAATTTGTGAACCATGCCATATTTTGGCAAGTTTTCCAATATAGATGTATCAGATCTGTATAATGCAGACAAAATTTATACCACTAAACACCATTTCTTAGCTAGAACAAGCAGGGACACTTGAGAGTACTGTATCGTTAGTTCTTTTAGGACTGAACAAAATAAATTAATTAATGCAACCGAAGAACTGGGGAACATTTTTCAAATATCAACCCCATAGAGAGTCTGCAAAAGAATTCATCAAACATATATCCCTATAATTTAAGTTTACACTGTAGATTGTGTTTAGTTTATTTTGGAATCTGGGAAATGTGACATTCTGTAGTTAATCTCCAGTTTAAGAGACTTGTCACTCCTCTGTATCTATATTTAGTTCAGGAATGATTAAAAACTTCACTTGCAACATAATGATTTAATTAGGTATGTGCCTGTACTCAAAGTAAGCAGGCAGTTCAACTTCCCTGCACAGGGACATGCAAAGGGTCCTTCTGAAGGCTCTAAATTGAAGTGAGAAGTAAACATTTCTACATGGATTTTCTCATCATACGGAATGACCTAATGCTTTAGTGAAGCCTCTTAGGAGAAACTTTAAACAAAATTCAGTCTACAATTTTAAGTTAACTATTGCTTCATAATCTTAAGTAAAGTACTAAGGAGTAAAAAAGCAGGTGTTTCAAACCTGATCATATAAAATACTGGCAGAAAATGCACTTTATACTTTCAGAAAAGATACAAAATTCTTTTGGCCCCTTAAAAAAAAATCCACATTCAATACTGAGCACTTGGGAACTACAACTCGCATTTCATTTGCCAAACCCAGCTATTCCAGGGGTGCTGGGCAGCAACCTTGAATGTACTTTGTCTCTGGACTTGTATTTTTGGGAGAATAACCCACTTTTAGTATTGGTTTCAGATTAAAACAGCAAGTGATTTTTGCTCCTTTTTGGACTAGAATTGAGAGCTGTTGTTGGAAGAAAGTAATGGCAGTAGCACTACTTCAGAACACTGAGATGTCTGTGCTGCTAAAATGAATGGTCATATCCAGTACAAATAATATAATTACAGTGCCAGCCAAAAGGTATTAATAACACATTTACCTTTGCCAGAGTGGATACAGAATGAACCTTTCTTTTATCTTTCAGAATGCTGTCAGTCAAATCAGCAACTGAGAGCCCAACAGACCAAGATCTCTGACCTTTTCCCTTTAGGACCTCCATAGCTCTATACATAAACGAGGAAAAGGAGGAAAACGTAATGTTTAGATTTTAATTATTCTTATTTTGGTTTTTATGTAAAGCCCAAAATACAGGTTTAAGTGTACCATATCAGGTAAAGTGTACCATAAAAATATGATTCTCTGTTTTGGAAAACAACACAATGGAATAAAGAATTGCTGAAAAGAAATTCTTTACAATATTTTTTATCTGCGCTAGTAACAATTCTCTTTTCTGTCAAGAGGTGTAACTGACAATTAAATCAGTTAAATTAATCCAAACTGGTGCTTTGCTTCGAAGCAAATGCTTCCGACACAAGCTCTGAGAAAAGTGAGCCAGAAGGCTTGTCTAGTATTTGTTTTAAATACACAATCAAACAGCTCTGATATTCTGGTGTATATTGTGGTGTCTTCTCCTTACATCACCCCAGACACAATGTCAGTAAGAATTTCAGAAAAACAGTAGCCATATACACATCCATAAAAGTGAATGACAACTTGACCTACAATTTCCTATAAACTCAATGTATGAACATTTTAGAGCAAGCTTCCCCCACTTCATAAGGAGCTGATGGGAAAGCCCTGCAAACATCAAGTGCCTAAACATGGAGGGAAAAAAAAAGGTTATAGTGGTGTTACCTGTTAGCCACCTTTTCCCTTGAGTTACGAGCAGCCATTGCTTCTGTTTGATTTGCAACTAAGTCACAGCTGGTCCACGATGGTACTAGACAGAAACAACCAAAAAAAAAAAGCATTTGAGGTTGTGGTTTGTTCGGTTGTCTACAGACTCTGGTACCCCAAAACTGTATTACTTAAAACCATTATCATGAAAATTTACCGCTCTTCTTATTAGTTTTCTCATTACCTTCATTAATTTTCTCAATTATTCTTTCATTATTCAGTTACTTAAGCACTGCCAGGACATTACATGCTCATAGTCATAATAAAGCACCACTTTACCTTTGTCTTCCCCTTGTTCACCAATAACCCAGGCATCTTTTGCCAGCACCTCTGCTTTCAAAAGATTTGTCAGGATGTACTGAAATCTCTCTGAATCCAGGTTGGCACCTACTCCAATTACTCTGCTATTTGGAAATGAGCTCAGCTTCCACGACACAAATGTCATTACTTCAACTAAACGTGAAAGAAAAGACATGTTGCCAATGAAGGACCACTCGAAATTCAACACAACTGCAAATTATGAATCATCATTACAAAAAACTCTGGACTTCTTTACTTTAGAAAAGGCATAAGCATGTAAAAACATATTGATAGTTTATTTCAACCTAAAACACCAAGTCAGGTGGGGAAGAAGTGAAAAAAGAACAAAAATGGTAAGAGAGTAAGAAGGGCTGTCTTCAACACATTACAGGATAGAGACTCACACTTCTTTCCCTTTTAAGTAGCAATTTTACTTTGTCTTAGTTCACAGTATCACTGACCTTGAAGATTTAAACCTTCCACCAAAATCTAGCTGCAACATTTACTGTTAACACTATACTTTGTATATGAGTAGCCTGTAAGTGTGATCATATGGCACATAACACACATGGATCTATCCTTCCTGCACAGGAGAAATGTGCACGTAAAACTCACAACTGACAAGACACCAACCAATGGATGCTAATGATGTAGACACAGTCAGGTTGAAACTATGCACAGAAACACACAGAAATACATACCTGTTACACAAAACAAAGTACACTATTTTCTTTTATCTTGGTAACAGTAAAGAAAAAACCCTCAAAGACAGTGTCCTGCTCAAAGCTGAAAAGGAAAACATCTTTCAGAGTAGCAAGAATTTTTGACTAACCAGGTGTATTCAGCAGAATATTTTTAAAACAGGTCAGAAAAAAAGCTAGATGAGGGACAGAACATTATGCAAAGTATCAGCATACCTGGATGAGAAGCAACAAGGAGAACAGCATTCTGACTGTAGTGTGATACTGGTGGAATGATTCCTCTGAACAAATCCACATTGCTTTGTATGACATCAAGGTAAGTCTGAGCATTACCCAGAGAATTCACTGTAAGCACCACAACTTTGGAATCAGCTGAAGCAGAAAAGTCTGGAAATATAAAGAAAACATGTTTTTGAAATTTATGTCATTCTATTGAGTTTTGGATGCAAAACCAAGAGCTGTTCTAAAGGCTGAACTACAGCATCCAGCTTAATTAGGGATTCTTTGCCTCCTGTCCCCCCCATATCCCCCAGTGTGGAATTTGGGGCACTTCCACAGCACCTATAAAACACAGCTCTCCCACAGAACTACTTTCCTGTTTTATAGGTGCCAAACACAAAAGGCAGACTACAATTTGTCCAAGGTTACAGAGTAGGGACCAGAAAACATCTAGACAGCTTTGACAGATAAACTTTGCCAAGTTTTCCTGGCAAGAAAGAAAAAAAAATCCATTAAAAGGCTCCTTAACTTTTATTCTAAATGTTTAAGGAGAAAGACTTCTACTCCTTTATCTGAGGCTCCCTCTATAATTTTTGATCTTATGTCTTAATCAAGGGCATGTAGACAACCATGAAAACCACTCCAAAAGTCTGTTTATTAACTCAAATAAAAGACAAATTGTATTTATTAGCCCAAAGAAACATACAACCACGCTTGCTGTAGGAATTTGTAAGTCAAAGCTGCCTTGAGCAGGTATCTCTGAATATCTGAGTGCCACACAGGTGATCAGCCTGGACACAGAAGTAGGGTGATCTGACTGTTGCACCACTTTTGGAACCAGCTGAAGCCAAAGCAGAGGTCTAATGCACTGACAAAACCATACTAAGCAGGAAATAATTAATACCAGCTTGCCCCAAATGTAGATATAAACATACTGAAATAGCAGGTGTCAGTGTACAAGCATTTTGTAGTATTGTTACACTACCAACAGCACAGCCAGCAACAACTCACAGGCTTCTTACACCACAGCTAAATGTAAACACACAACAGGCAACCACAGAGGCACAACCAGATCTGTGGTACAGCTGCACAACCAGGGTTCAGGAAAAAAGGTGTGGTAGCAGTAAAACCTGCAAGATAAGATCAAAGAATGTACAGCAGGCAATGCCAGGTGCAGAATAAGCCACAAAGATGCCTGGTGGAACCACAAGAAGTCCCCGTCCCCAAAATAGGATAAATTAAAATAGAAGCACAAGAAAACCCCTCTTTTCATCTTGCAAAAGGTGCGAGGAACATGGAAATATGACACATAAGCAAGGAAGAATGTTGCTCAATTCAGTTCCTGCTTTCCCTGTAGAAAAACTTCTGAGCTGCATGGCCTCAACCTCTGCAACCATCAAAGACCATCGAGGGCTGTAACTAATCACTAATTACAGAGACATGGCATCGACTCTGTTGAATTGTATGCTTACAGCTGACTGAGGACAAGATTATAAAGAACTCATTGTTTGAGTATGCAGTGATAGTGATCAAGGACTCAGTATGCCATGTGCATGTGTAATGAACATCAATCTAGAAAAGCAGCACTTTGAAACACACTTTTATTTGTCAGCCTTTTGAACACTGCTTTCACAGCCTTCAAAAATTCCTATGCCTGTATTTTTCCCCCTTCCCTCCCTCTCTCTGCCCATGACATTGAAGTTCTAGCTTGGCTTCTCTGTAATTCCACATGAGTCTAATTTCAGCATTAGCCTCTTACCTGCAAGTACAGACTTTTTTTAAAAGACAGCCTATGTGCCCCTGTATCTCCCCAGGTGTCCTGCTCTCCTTAAAACGAGCACAAGCACACACAGTACAGCACTCACTCCTGCTCCAGAAACAACATCTCATACCTTTGCTGATGTCCACATTTGGCACAGCAAAAATCTCCAAATCCATGGTCCCTCCTTTTGCTGCACCTTCAGAAAGATCCAAAAGAACCACCTTGTCTGCAACATCCTGTATGAATAAAAATAATACCGATCAACAATAAACCAAAAGAAAACTTGTTCTTGTGGGAGTGAGGAATAAAAACCAAAATTCCTCCCATTTCATGTTTGCAGTACTTTGTATAGAAATCAAACAAAATTACTGGTCAAAATTACAGCCAAATCACAAGAACAAGGATTTAGTTTAGGAAGTCTAAATGGAAGAAACCACATTACAAAACAAACAAAAAATTCACTAAACTTATTTCTGGGAAGTTAAAAATATTGAAGTTACCGTTGTATCTAACGTGCAGCTGTGATGAAGTACAGCCTATCTACAGACCGTCCTTCTCTAGTTGTAAGAGGCTACTGCTCAGCCAAGAATCCTTTAGGGATTTTCAAAGTAAGCTAATTCAGTATTCAACGCTTTGAATTAAAAAGGCTGACTGAGAAACTAGGGCAGAAAACTAACACCTCTGTGTGTCCATAAATCAACTGAAGAGACAAATGACCTAAGTGGTGATAGTTATTAGAAGTGATGAAGTATTCCTTAGTGTCAGATATTAAGAACTACATTGGAATCCTCTCTATTAATGAAGTCTGTTGCTGTTTTTAATAATTATGTACCTTTGCTGCAACTGCTAGTACACATGCAATGCCAAGATCTCCACCTCCAACAACAGTAATTTTGTTAAAACATCCTTCAATTTTGCCTCCAGTTTTACTCCTTGATTTCATGTCAGTCTCTCCTACAATTAAAAGAAAACCACAAATTTAGGTGCTGGTCCACACTGTATCAATACAAGCATTCCTGCTTCATAAAGGATCATGGTTGTGCCAGAGTTAATCAAGTTACATGAACTTTTTCAAAACAGCAGTCAGGCCTGACCGCAGAAAATTCATCACAACTTCCAAGGTGTAAAACACAACTATTCCTCTCTAGATAGGAATGTTTTTTCACTAAGTAGAAATAGATAAGCATGACAATAGCAAGAAGGTAGACACCAATACCACACAAACAGCACCCCCTTTGCTGCTGTTACAGGTGGGAATACATCCCATGGTCATAAAATTTGTAAAATACAAACTGTGGAGTCTTCTTTGTGACATCAAGTAATGACAATAAGTGAATATATTTTACAAGAACATTAGAAACGAGTCCATGAAAACATCCCCACCTTCAGTAATCTTTGCAATATAGGACAGAAGTTCCGATTGCCTGTCTGCATCAGAAGATGACAGTGAGTACAAAGGGAGCTCTTCCTCAAACTTTGCAATCATTTCCTTGATTAATCCAGTGAGAGTTGATTTAGGCTGAAATACAGCAGTACAGAAGACAAAACAGCTGAATAGCTATTTCATATAGTGGTATCAGCTGTGAACTGCCAGAACCATACAAAGTTTAATCAAAGTATACATAGTGACACTGTTAACATTTACACAAACACCTAAGGGAAAGAAAAACATCACTTTGAGAAGATACTTTCCAAACAGGAGTATGGATTAAAAGGAATTTAACAAAAGGAATTCTAAAATTGAAATTACCAGTGCTAGTAGTTTTTGAAGGCATCCATGAACATATGGAAGCCTTTGACATAGCCACATCCACTATTATAAAAGGGACAAATCCTAGCTAAAGGAAAGATAGTTCAGTCTTCTTAGATGAGCTCAAGTGTCCAGAGTTCTGGCAATTCAGTCCTCCTCCAGGCAAAACACACTGTGAAGTCAGCAGAAGTTCTCATAGGAATTTCTGTATCAATAATGTAAAATACAGGCCATTCATTTCAAAAAGCTGGCATCCATTAAGTAATTTTTACTGGCCTGGCAGTCATATTTAAGTGAGTAATTTAATACAGTGCCTAAAATCATTTAGCAACAGTGCTGACTTTTGAATCTCTGTGCTGTTTCAGACTTCTGCCAAAAGAGACATACCCAAAAGGCAGAAGCTTCCACTGAACTTTCCTGAGGGATGCTCAACTGGTCTCACTATTCATAGCAACAAAGGATCATGAGGCTTACATTGCTTCGTAAGGAATCAGTCCCTTTTTTTCATTAAAATCACTTCCAACTTCCTTTACAAGCCTCGGACTGCCTGAAAGCTCCACATGATGCCATGCGTTATTCCCAAATACTTCCCTCCCCTGTCAGTCACTCCACCTCTTACATGGCTCCAGTTCTGCAGGTAGGGCAAATAAATCCTGCCACGAGCATCGACATGTTTCCCCACTGAAATGCCCATGTTTGCCGTCGGCTTCAGGAAGCAAATGGGGGGAGCAAAGGGATGAGAATCCAGGATCCACAGACGAATAGGTATGTTATAGGAATTACCTGTTCAACACAAAATAAAAGCCATTACTCACTTCTGCATTGGGAAGAGGCACTAAAGACCAGTCATGTGTGTGATGTGATTCACGCTTCGTAATAACAAAGGAACAAAGCCTGACAGATCGCTTCCAGATTCACACTGGAAAGTATGTCTATTACTTAGGCTCATTAATAAAACCAGACTTGTCTGGATCAACTTGAAGTGCTACTGATTGTGCCTTTCTTGATATAAAGTTTTGTTGTTGTTTTGCTTCCCAGGGTCCTCTCAGCCAACGTGTCCCCTTTTCGCAGCAAAGAAAGGTTTCAGATATATATATTTCATACTTATTTTATGACTTAACACCTAGTGCAAAAAAGCATCTATAAAGAGCTTTGCATCAGACTTCAAAGGCTTTAAGTAGAAAATAAAAATTTGCCTGCAAGTTATTTTTGGACACTGCCTGTACAAGTGTAGGTCTCAGAGAGTTCACGCAAGCTCCATTAGCACACAAGAGTTTGCCTACACATTCTCAAACGACACCATTTTTTAATAGCTAATTTACTTATTTAATTAATACCACCTTATTTCAGCATCTGTGCACTTGTTTATGCAGTAGAAGTGGCTTCTGCCAATTCATGCAAAATCCTTTCTAGCCCCCTCTGAAGACACTGCACAGTGAACTGTTAAAAGGCAGCACCCAACACATTTTACATTTAGATTCATAATGGGCAAGAAAATTAATTTGATTTATCTTACCATATTTCACTGGAACGGTACCATTAAAATTCAGGAGGTCCTTCTGGGATCCATCCTTGAAGGCTGAAATTAAAAATGCAATTTTAAAAAAATAATACCTCCTTTCAAACCTGGCATAGCAATCCCATCGACAACTACAAATACACAACAGTGATTTTTCTTTAGAAATCAAATACACTGCTCCTGAAAGAACCAAGACTAGAATGTTACTAAGGTCCCCCCTACCTTTTAAAAATATTTCCTTAATGAAATTTTAACAAAAATTGCATTGGTATAACTAAGCACATCATTAGCCTGAAAACCCCTTGTCCTGGGTAAATCTGATGTTGTAGGAATTACCAGTCAGGCTGAGGGATTCTGGAAGTCACACTCTATAAACTAAAGCCATCAAAATACTTTCAATACAATAGTGAAATATGGGGAAAAGAGTGTTACATATAAAGAATTTAAAGCGCCAGTTTTCTATAATTACTGACAAGTTGAAGTAAGAGGAAGTAAAGGAGTTGCTGAGGTTTTTATATGTATGCACCCTTGCAAGAGCATTCAGGAACAGTAACGTGGCATGAGAATTTTTACTGCAAGTCAGCATAAAGACAGGAACACAACTGAAATATATTCACATTCTATTACTGTCGTGGGTTGACAGG
>VZTF01002098.1:0-37849 GCA_013397755.1 Cnemophilus loriae
ATATATATATATATTATCTGTGTTAATATGAATTTATAGCTTTTCACACTAGAAATCGCTGCTTACTAGAGGTGTTACCTATAGATTTATTGCAATTTTGATTGGTAAGAATTTTAGGGATTTTTCCTTTGGGTGCTTTATGACATTTCTTGTTAGCATTTTGAGTGCAAGAATCATTGTGTGAAGATTTTCTCATGAAAAAATAAGTCCAGAGCCATTTCATAGGGGCCTAGGCAAGCCAAACCCAAACCTCGTAAAATAGATATGGAAGAAAACAAGTTTCTATAATGTGAAGCAAGTAAGTGAAAAAAATAATTGGCACTTTAATATCTTACCCAGCCCCTTTTTGAACCCTCCACAATGCCCTTCTATAACTGCAGCATTATATAATACTTGAGATGAAAATATGGCATTGTGGTTCTAATTTTTGGAAAATAAAGCTGATTGGAGCTGGAGGGACCTGAGTAGATCCTTACATACATGCTGCTGTGACAGACCCTGTAACCTCAGAAATCAAGTACTCCCATCTGGACGCATCTGCCCAGAAGAGGCATCAACAATATCCATGAACAATGCACATATACACAGGATGCACTCCAACAACATTCTTTTCGGATCTCTTTTCAAACTGACCTCATAACATCTTTGCAAGCAAAGCTTCCACTTCCTACCAGTAGAGGAAATTTTGTGTATATTAAGTAAGGAGGCACAACAGGAATCCCAGCATCCTGCTCTGTACCTGGGCTCCTCTTGGTGCAGGTCAAGCACTTCTGATGCTTTTTCTGCGATGCATAGCTACCTTTATATTACAAAGAATTATGGGAATATTTTTAATCAACAGTAAAAGTAGAGATAGCTCTCTGAACATTCAAAACTGGCTATTAATCTCACAGAGTCATAGTTTTAGCACTTTAGCACTATTTCTCAGTCTTACCTAGGAATCCTGTATATCACATTGTAGCATACCATATCTGGAATGCTAATATAAATTACCCCATTTTCTTTTTACTGTTCTGCAAATGGTTTCTAAAACTCTACTTACAGCTTGTCATTAATCAAAAAGAACATGTGAATAGATTCACATTCCAGCAGATGAGTAGCTTTTGTGATTGAATAATTTTAAAACTCTCCTTTTTCTCAGCTGGATGGGGTCATGCCACTTTAAGGGAGGATCAATCTATTTTCCAGATTAAAAATCAATAAAAGAAAACAACCCAAGACACCAAGAAGACTTCTCATATTAAGAGAAATTCTAGGCACTCTGTATTTATTTAGTAGCAGGAAGACAATATTACCAAAATGAAAAGTAGAATGACTCAGAAGTATTTCCTTAGGATGACACACATCTATCCTGCCTCATTTAAGAGGAAATTCTTCATCTAATATTCCAGTTTTGAACTAAACATCTTGATCATAATCAAAGTGAAGAGTGAAATTATGTCTTGAGGACACACCAGGGAACCTCTGCTGAGATTTTCCACATCATACCTTTCACGAGGCTTGGGCAGACTTGGAAATGAGTGTTGGGGTTCAGCGGCCTCACGTACTGTTTCATCACAAATACTCATGTATATTAATGCTATCCTGACACTGTGTAATCTGCCTAGAAAATTCCTCTAGTCTGTGTGACCATTACAGAAATTTATTAATGTCTCTCCTGACAGGGCAGAAGAAGTCAGAGGATGCAAATCCCTACTTTAAAGTAACTGCGGGTTACAAAGGGAAGTGGTTCCCAAGCAGCAAATTATGTTATCAAAACCATAAATCATTCCTAAAATACTTTTTTCTACCATTTTAGAGAAATATCCTATTCTGTCAAGATTAATGCACACCTGGTGCCAAGGTATGAGAAAAGAGCAGTTTGGTCAGATGAAAACCAACAAGGATGTTTGCTCTAAGTTTTTCTGGGCTGGTTTTTGTGAAATATTTGGAAAAGATTTTTTTTAAAAGTAGTTGATATAAAATTGAAATTTATCTTAATATTATTTTAAACAGAGATTGACCAGTTATTTTAATATTCCTCTATGAATAGTATACTCTTCCGTCAACTTTATCAAACGTCAGCAATATGGGTATGCGTTTTATTAGACAAATTAACCTCTGTCATTTTGTTATAAATTTCTACAATCTTCTCAGTGTCATCTGCTGAACTTAAAACAGAATCTGGATACAGATATGTCTGCTGTGTTCTCAGCAGATAGTGAGGTTAAATAAATCTCTATCAGCCCACAATGACAGAAGCTTGTTCCAGCTTTTCCAGGTTTTTCTTTGACATTTATTTCTGATCTGACTTAAAAGGCACAGCTTCTTCAAATTCATCCCTTCAGAATGTGCCGCCATAATCACTTGACTCTCTTTGAGCTCTGTTCTTTTCAGCATTCACAGTGAGGAGTCATTCCTTCAAACCAAAGGAGCCGTATCCATGTGAAGTTCCAGTAATTATGATTAGAATCAATTTTGAAGCTGGAAATCCTCGGGGAACTTTTACACACACACCCCAACACAGTCTGTATTTTGAAAAAGGTGTTAAAAGACTTGCCAATCACCTGACTTTCCTTTGTGTTCTCAGTATGCCACAATCTGCTACACAGCTCCGCTGAGGACTCCTGGATATGTTAATGTCAAACTTGCTATGGCAAACAACAGATGTGTGGACAGCAAAACTTGTTCTGAGTGCCTTGGTGACTTACTTGGCACAGTATGAAGCATGTAGTACAAATATTGCTGTTCAGTTAAGTCAATATGTGGCCAGCTCTTGAAGAGGTTGTAGACAGATGAATTCAGATGTTGCACTCAAAAAAAGTAATATTTATCCAACTGCTCCTGAATCTAAAAAGCCCTGTTTCCCCTCCTTCAAAATAACAAAATTATATGGTTGAACACATAGGCACACACAAACATAAGTGAGGAACATAGCAACATCCATTTGAAGAGAAATGGGAAAAAGGTATGGGAAGCTGAGATTAGCAACAGCTTCATTTATCTACAATTTACTAGAAATGTACTCTGGCTAATCTCTTTTACTTGAAGCTGCAAGAACCTTTTCTCATTTTCAGTTTATTCACATAGCTTTTTAGAGAATTTTGGTTACAGAAAAATAAAATTTTTGGTTAAAAGTCAGCATACCTGTGCTTTGTTCCAATAGCTCAAGAAAAAACAAGGAGATAAAACTGGTCCTTTTTACATAACAAACAGAGCTGCTTCATTTACAGTTTCCTTTATTTGTACTTACATGTGTCAAGTTTCATATTTTTTTAAAAAAAAATTTAAATGTATTTTTTGAAATTGAGCAGTGCTTTCAGACAGAATTTATTGCAACTTGTTTTCAAGGTATCTCTATCTTTTTTGCAACATATTTAGAACAGGTAAGAGGATAACCCATTTCCAGTGCCATTACCTCTTTGTAATGGACCACCTGATTAAAAAAAAAAAACAATACTTTTTCTCACTGAGTTTTACTTCCATGCCGTAGTGTACCTTCATAAATGTATTATCATAAGGAAATTGACAAGCAAAAGAGAGCTCTGTTGGAGTCAACTGTGTTCATTCTGCTAAGGCACGAAAAGAACATGTGACCCATGTAATTTACAGGGCACACTGGGAATACATGTCTTTCATATTAAACCTATACAAGGACCTGCATCTCAGACTCTTAACTGCTGCAGTCAGAGATAGATCCAGAACTGCTGGGTACAGATAAACTTAAACAAGACAGAGGTAATAAATAAAATGAAAACTATTCATATAGCCTCCTTCCTTGATATCATGCTCACCGGAAGTTGGTCTTTTGTCAAACACATGAATCAATACATAAACTTGTGCTTGCTGTTGGATGCTTAAAATATTAATGTTAACTCAATTTCCTCTCACATCCATTTTAAAATATTTGAAACATATTGAAATATAGGGTGGTGATTACCCAACCTGACTCATAGATCAGAACTTGGATTTGAACTCTGCCTTCTAACATATGCATACAGAGCTTCATAGCAGGCATTGCACTAAGTTTGCCTTCAACACAGGATAAAAAAGTTGGCAAAATACTGCTGTTGTTGAGTTTAACCCTAACAGGGCTCTGACTGCTTCCACAGATAAAGCCAGATGAACTTTTCTTTTCCTGCCTTATAGCCTGGGTCAGGTGCTGGCAAACAGAAAGAGGACGCAAGATGGCCACAAAATTACTACCACAGGAAACAATCAATCAGATTCTCGTTGCTGAGAGTGGTGTTACTGTACATGTTATAGCTGCTTACACCCTATTTGTGAATTTTTTGATTTTTCTAACAGCTGGATGGGTGCTTTCCAGAGATTCCTAGTTTTTATCTCTATGCTTGGCTGGCCCTGGCCCAGCCTCATAACTTCACTCTTTATACCTATGGGAGTTATTACTCTCTCTGCTGTTATTCTGGTAAGGTGTCTGCAGTCTTTCTTTTGGAACAATTAATTGCACCTTAGACATGGGATTGTTTCTGACTGTTATATTTCCAAAATGGAGTTTTACCATTCCTTTTATTAATTGAGTTTATAAAGGGATTTTGCATCTTATGCTCAGGAGCTGTTACCTCTGGGGTTGTTTGAAAAATAATATCCAAATGCTAATTGAACTCAGAAATCCTTATGGCACCATTGCTATGTGTCTCCTCTTTGGAAGTCAGATCCTTCTGACACTGTTGACGACATCACAATACGTTTTCTAGGAATAAAGTGAAACATTTAGTTAATTGATCCTTTAGTTGATCTGCTTTTCTATTTGCTATGCAGTTGATACCATACAGAAATCCTCCTGCCTATCTTGAGCAATTTATCTTTAGCAGGATTGCAAAAAATTGACAATATTTTTGATTCCACTATAAGTTGGGGCTCTGGTTTTAACTCACTTGCTCTTTGTCAGAATGCAAACACTAATTTAAAGATTAATTCTTGCATAGAATGTTCATCAAAACTGATATGGTTCTTTTCTCAATAAATTAATTATGGTTAGATTTATGTACAATGGTTCTATAATTAATGATTTTTCTTTCTCATTAAATATTTAATACACCTAAATACAATTTTTACCTTCTAACTCAATAACTTAAATAACATACACATGTATGCATATATAAAATGAAGCATGCATGTCTAAATATATATATATATATATATATATATATAGTGTGTACATTTGTGTTAGGTAGATATTTCTCTGTGTCTAGAACATTTCAAAAATCAGTAAAACTGACTGGAAACATGATGGAAATTTAGGAAATTACAAGTAGGCGTCTGTTTATAAAATATTTATGTCCTGATGAAGTGCGTGGATTAGATATGGTTTAGCAGAAGGATAGCAATAACGAGGACAAAACATGAACAGAATATGATATCAACAACTTTTTAAGCATATTTAGTTCATATGAAAATGAATTATAAAGGCAACTGCGAAAGAAAGGTGAAAACAGAGCAAGCCTTTGCGATAACATAGTGGCTACAGCAGGGAATACTTTGAAGAGGATTAAGGTTTAATAAACTCCGTCTCTACGTGAGGATTAGACTGCACAGAGGCTCCCAGACCTGATTCTGCATACCTACAGCCTGAATGGGAAAGTGTCTGTGTGCCACCTAGAAGCAGTCAGGTCTCAAATCCATAATTAGAACTAGTTTCTGCTTGGTGTCTGCACTCTTCATCTGGTACTGGGCTATCACGATTTCTTAAAGACAGGGTTTTCAGGCCCTCTTTATCAAAGTTTGGCGACATAAACAGGTAGATCTTATGGGGAAAGGCTACCCCTTGTATGAAAATCCATGTCTCCTAGCTGCAAACAATATTATAGTGGTTTTGTGACAATTCCAGCCCTGCTCACTGTGAGTAAGTTTGGCTAATATTTTGCCCAGTGAGATACAGGTTTGGGAATCACTCTTTTTTCTCACAAAAGCAAGATTCTACTGCTGATTTGTGATTTAAATTGAAGCTGGAGTCTTTGCAGTTCACAAAGGCAAAGATCTTCTTGGTTTGGGGAAAACAGCAGTCAGATCACCCTACTTAGGCTTTTGGGCTTGCCACAGATTGTGAAAGATTGGTCCCTAGGCAGTCACTTTAGAGGTTATCTGTGAATACATGAACTTACTAAAAATCAACTCAGAATGAAGCCCACTGCAGTAAATACAAAATGAGTGAAGTTAAAGTTATCTCTGAATACAACACTGGTGAAAATTAAGAGGAAAAACTCTAAGTTTTACTGTCTCTCTTTCAAACAAAGAACTGAATATTTGGAGACACTAGAGAGAAAAGGCCCAGATGTGAACTAGAGGTTGGACAGAATGTATTACGAAAATAAATCTTTGAGCCCAAATGTACTTAATCTATCCTAAATGGAGTTAAAAAATCAACTTAATTATATTGTTTATACAATCTCATCAGTGGAAAATACCCTGCAGGAGCGTAGATGCCTTCTGAAAATTGCTCTTTAATGCAATAGTTTGTCTTGATGATGATACAATGATATCAGATTAGATAATGATGCAGTTTCTCCTAGAATCAATGTCTGTGAGTTTGTGACTATACATTGACATAGTCCTGCTAAACTGAATCAGAGAAATGAAGCTCCGCCCTAAATGACATTTTTAAAATTTTTAAACAGAATTTGATGATAAGTACTTAAATTCAGCAGGAAGATATGCAAGGGTTAACTTGGTTAAGGGTTATTTGGTTGGACTTGATGATTTTAAAGGTCTTTTCCAGACTAAATGATTCTGTGGTTCTCAATCAATAAAACATATTAGAGCACATGGGGAAAAATATAATACTTGGGATCTGAACCGTTATTTAGTCCGTTTGACGGACAAGGCTTCCCTTGTATAATTAAAATAATAAAATGTGGCGAAATTGGTTTAAAATTTAAAGATAAAATTTGTAAAATGGTAACTGACCCAGAACCATTAATTTAATTTGGACCATCCCAATTTAGATCCTCAGTTTATTTGATATTCATGATACATTTGTTTTAACTGTCAGCACTGCTCCAAGGATAAATAACAAATTCAATAAACAGTTCAACAACAGTGCTCCTTTCCCCTCTCAGTAAATACTATTTTTTGACATTGTCACTGATTTAAAAACATTTTTCTGTTTCCTTTTCCTCTCTTCTACTTTGTGGTACTGAATTAGGTGATGCAGTCTTGCATTTGAGCTTCCTCTGCACTGAATCACAACTTGTTCATGGAAGGCTGCTTTCCTATAAAGAAGAAAGTTGGGCTTCAATGGTTTACAACAATCATCTAAAGAACTTTTAAACATTGGCTTATCCACTAGTGCAGACTACATTTTCCAGTTAAGAGAGAACATTAAGTGAGCGATGGCAGTGTGACGGTGATGTTCGTATTCATCTGAAAATACTTCTATCCTCATTCTGTGTGTAACATGGATCTGTGCATGTCCAGTTTTGCATGACTTGAAGAGCTTTTCACAGTACAGAATTAAAAACCAGCCACAGAATATAGATGCACTGACCCTTCTGACTCAGAAACTTTGTGCGGTGTTTTATCATTTGATCTGAAACCTCCACAGCTTCTTTTTTCTTTTACTCTGACAGAGAAGGATTTTTTGCTGTACTATAATCTGTTGCTCTCTCAAAAAGATCACGTTCTGGGAAGCAAATGGGAGTTTTGGCTTTGGGCTCAGAGAAGGACTACTCTGCATTTCTCTTATTCTATTGCTGGTAGGACCACATCTGGAAATGCAACAAGTAGACGCACTGGTCTGGGTTTCCCACAGATTAGCACATCTGTGATTACTGTTAAAATCAGCTACTCAGTTCTTCTGACTTCAAAGCTTTGAGAAATGAGACACAGGCTAGTGAACTGCTGGACCTCAACACTCACTGATGAAGACTGCTTTCTCTATGGGATCGCAGCATGTGCCCAGGGGTTAGACATAACTAACAATACCCTCTGCTTGCACTAAAACTACTGAGGATGTGAGAAGAAAGTAAGCATGTCTGTAAGGAGAGAAGAGCTGTAGGTGAGACTCAGTGGCTAAAGAATAATCCTGAACAATAGACAGAGCAGTCTTTTTCATTGATTCAAATGACTCACACTACTAATTTGATGTAGAATATTTTATTACTTTCTGAGAGAAAATTAAAAGAAAGCAAGAACAAAGCACACTTCTCCACGGTAGATAGAGAGAGTTTCTCATACCATACACTCTCTCATAATTTCTGAGACTGAAAACAAGGGACAGACAATTTAAACTGGAAATGGGACACTTATTTCCAATAAGAACATTTATTTAACATGAAAATACACAGAAGAGCAGTTTTTTGCCAATGTTTTCAAACCTGCTGCTTAGGACCGGATATTTTTGTGAAAACTGAATTCCAAAGGCTGAACCTCTTATCATGTGTGATGAGCTTTTGGAAGAGGTGAGGAGTAACTTACATGATGCAAAAGAAATTCTGGAGGCATACAGCTGTGGAGATAACTGTTGATAATTAGCAGCCTATGACCACTTTACTGTGACAGTATGTCTAATAGCTCATTAAGGTTGCTTGTCTCTCCGATATCTTCAGTTATACATTACTCTTTTTAACAGCAAATAGTAAGACAACATTCAGAGCTCACTTCGTTCATAAACTGCTGTCAGAGACTGAAATATTTCATGCCTCAAACATTGATAGAGAGACTACAGCCAAAGAAGACACCTGACTGGGACTTTGAACTGAAAGTCAAAATGCTGAGATTAGATAAAGGGGAACCTATTGTTCAGTCATCCCAAACTGAAGGAAAGGAATGCGTTCACAAAGGCCAAAACCACCAGCTGCGTGAGAATGATCCCCGAATGAGTTTGGGGTAGGTGAAGAGCACAGCTCACAGAAGCCAGGTTTAACTTCTCCCCTCAGCTGAGGGGGGAGGAGGGGGTGGCGTAACCTCTGGTCAGAGGCAATAAACACCCACCTTCTGTCACACAAATCAGGCCCAGCTGTGGAACCCCCTAACCCCACTGGCCACTTCCATGGGACATTCCCGTGAGAGGCAGCTGAAGGGGAGTCATGACCAGTTAAAGACCCCCCAAAGGGCTAGGCCTTGCACCACAGCACTGCACATGATGCCAGCAGGGTCTGCTGCAAGAGACTGCCCCCTCCCCCGGGGGGACATGCCTGGACACTGCCCCTCTGGCCTGAGCATATATCAACCCATGGGATTCTGTGCTTTTTGGGGGACCTTCAGCACCAAGAAGATCAGCTGAAGAACATCATCAAGATGCCAGTGGGATCCATGGAGCAGTGATATTCTTTTTATCCCTCTCCGTCCCCCCACCCGTCTCCCTATTTCTCTCTTCCTCTCTTTTCTCTCTCATATTTACTATCAAATAAAACCCCTACTACTGACTGGTATATGGTCTCGTTTGCACCTTAATTTGGGCAGAGGTATTTCTAAGAACCTTAATAATTGGATCTTAACAGCTACATCTACTTTCTTGATGGACTACCACCACAGTGGCTTCCTGATGCCATGGAACCGTAAATAAGCAATTCTCATCCTTTGCCTGGCACACCGAAAAGGCATGAGGAATCCTTTGAATGGCTAACCTCGGCTGGAAAAGAAAGCTGATTAGGAAGTCAGACATTTTCTTCCAAACAAGAATGCATATTGATTGGAGGTGTTGAGATTTGGCTGTAAACAAGAATTCTCTTTTGATGTATTTTGTTTAACAGTAGCTGCAGAATTAAAAAAGTCATTACTTGATTTTTTTTTTTTTTGTCTGAATGTCCTCTGTTCATGTAGTGGCTAGATAACAAGTAAAGGGAGTCTTGTTATGGCTGATTTGCAGTAGTTTAATTAATAGCTGCTTCCCAAAATAATTTTTTAGAAGAAACTCTATAGTGACAGTATCAACCTCCTTTGCCAATGAATTAATCCTCTCAGCACCACAGGCTGCAGTTTTACCAGTAGAAGGTGTTAAGATCTGATTATAAGAGATACCTCTGCCTGAATTAAGGTGCAAACAAGACCATATGCCAAAGTCGATAGTATGGATTTTATTTAACAGTAAATGTGAGGTAGAGAGATAGAAAGAAATAGAAAAGAAGGGGAGGGAGGAGAGAGAGAGAGAGATCAAGCAGAAGACAGTCACCACCTGTGGAGCCAGCAGCATCCTGTTAGTCCTTCTTCACCTTGGGCTTCTCAGTGTTGGGTGGGGTCCCTGAGTCCTTCTTCTGAGAGCACCACCTTTATACAGTCCAAGTTCTGAGTATTTGCAGGGTGGTCACAGGTGCCATTCCCGTAACTTAGGGTGGTATGTGTAGGAACAGTTACTTCCCTTTCCACAGTTTGCCACAGTGGAAATTTTTGTCTGGATACATTAAGCAGGATGTGCTAAAACGATTTCACCTTCATCAGATCTGGAATTAGCACCACCCTTTCACAAATTTCTCCTTATCTTATGGCAAATTCCTTTTGTGGCCTTGACAGTATTTGAGACAGGAAACTGCTCTTTAAGTCTTTACAGAAGGAATCAGAAAGTATGATTAATTGCAAGAGTAAACCCTATTTTCTGTTGTGATTTATTTTTGTGATACTGCATATACCAAAAATAGATTAACACATTTCTTAGTCCAAAATTCTCCTTGAAAAGTGTCTAAAAAATAATGTACTTCTACAAAAATGTTTCTCGAAGGTGAGAAAGCAAAAATATCAGCTATACATTTAGATAAGCTGCATGAGACTACTCAGGCTCAGCTTCAGCCATGCCAAAGACAGCAGCAGCACAAGCAGCCAACTCAGGCACAACATGTCCAGGTCATTCAGCTATAAATTGTTTACATCTATTTCAGGAAAGACCAATACATCTTAGAAATAGCAGTTCAATTCACAGAAAGGACTACAGCTCATTAGGTCACAATACTTTTTAAAAGTGTTACCAAATATTGTCTGACTGCTGGATTTTTTTCTTTCTCTTTCAGTTGTTAATAAATTATTGCAATTTGAGCATTACTTCTTCATTTCAGATTTATGCAGTACCATGTTACAGAACCCATTGCATATCAGGAAGGAGATACAGCCTCAGCTTCTTCTCTTCATATTTGTGTCTCGGCTAGATCTACCACCCGTCAGGGGATTAATTCTTATGCTTCTTGAAAACAGGTATTTTTTTTCCCACGACCAACTGATTGATTAGCTAAGCTACCTCTCTCCCTGCTGTGTAGCACCACAGCATATAAATGTACATGGATACTCATGAATTAGTAAAAGATTACAGAATAGATGAGTTGGATAGATTACATGGATATATCAGACATCATGAAAAATTAACGAGTTATTAGCGCATTGCCCTACCCACTGCTACGGTCCAGGATCTCCACAATATTTACTGTGGCAGACAAAGTATTGGCATGTTGGTGGCCAGAAATAGACGCAGACATCAATGATGTTGGATTTAATCACATTCATTTATTTCCTAGCCATTTAATGGCAGAGTCTCACAGTGCCAAGTTGCCCTCCCTAGTTTTTAAACCCCTGGAAGACGTGAGGCCATTTACAGATACAAGCAATTGCCAGTGCATGTCAGGTACTTCTGCTTTACACTGACAAGAAACACTGACTGCATCATTTCCCAGCAATGGCATCAGGTGTAACTCCTAGAAAATGGATGAAAAATAATTGATGAAGGATGAGCATTGTCAAGAAATAGATTAAACAGGTGTAAAGGAAGAATAAAGAAAGTAACTTTTCCATTATGTTTAAAACTTCTTTGAGGCAAAAGGGGATTTAAAAAAAAGAAAAAAAAACCACATTCACATAGATATGTGTTCAGTTGATGTGCCCGTATACCCGTATCTAAATATACATATACTTGAATATATCTATATCTATTTTATCTATATCTTTCTAAATATATGCAACCAAATAATTGATTATTAAAACAATTTATTTTGTAATTATATATATAATTTTATAATATTTATTTAAATAATATTTCAAAGTCACAATCTTATTTCTATTATCTATTTCAGTTTTTCAGTGTTTGAAAATATTCTTTGGGAAGATGTCAGAACTAAATTAATTTTCTATTATGAAGATAAAGAAATAACAGTTTGAAAATAGTGATCAAATGCAACTATATATGTAATTAAAATAGTCTCCTTAAAATTATGGTCAAAGATCTTATCGTCAGCTGGTAATGAGAAAACACTTTGAACCTGACTACATCAAATATTTTGTAAATAGGTTATATATATATTAATATACCCACACAAACTCATAAATAATGGCAATTTTACAATATGTTTCTAGTAATTGAAAAAACTAGGATAATTGATTTAAATATTCCTTGGTGTGAGCTGGTTTACATTCCCATTACTTGTAACACATAAATAATGGATTTTCCATGGAAATCTTAAAACACTTACTTCTACCTGAAAGGATGGAAATGTTACTTTAAACTTTTAACGGCATCAATATTTGGGTGTTAATCTTCCTTAATTTGTGTATTTCATCCCTGCTCTCCTTTTCCACTTCTCTCATTAAATTGGTGTCATTGTCGCGCTTATAATGCTTAAAATTATTATGACGAGATTGTAAGAAAACGTATCTGTCACCATACGAATATAGAACCTATTATCAGCAGAGCATGTTGGAGAATGCAGTTTCCGTTTATGACAAACTTGAGCATTTCACAGTTCCTCTCTAAGTGGGAAATTTTCTAAAAGAAAGTCTGCAGAGAAGTTTCTCAAGACAACACAAGATATGATGAAGCAGCTCTCACTTTTCAGGCTGAGCCACTTTTTACTTGAACCACTGAACAAGTCCTTGCACTAAGGCTCTACCCTAGCACTTTTTGGTTCCAAGACCAAGCACAGATCCTTTCATTAATAAATCTTGGCTAAAATCAGTGCATAAAGTAAGTTCAGACTCTGGTAAGGAAAGGTATGGGTTCTCCTCAAGAAGTAATTTTGACTTCTAGTAACACCATTTGTTTTTCCAGATTTTGGAAATAATAATTTCTATTTGTCACAATATCAGTTTATGAAAACAAATACCAATTTTGAATTCCATCTTTATAAAAACAGAAATAAAATGTTTAAAATAAATTTTAAAAAACAGTAAACCTGCAAAACTCTTAACCTGCATTACTGCACTGTGTGTTTATACAGGAACTGATTTACATGGTTAAGGAGAAATGTCCAGTGCAACTGGGAAGCTGGGATATTCCCATCAGAAACAGCAAACATACCATCCTCGGAGCCCTGCAGGCTTGTAGAAAGGCGGGTAGAAACCAGAAGCTTCGAATGGCAACTAGGCTTCTTCCCAGCAGGAGTCAATTTGCTCTTCCGCCCCACCTCTCCCACAACCACACCCTCATTTAATTTAAGCCTGTAGGTGAGATGGATACTCAGTTTATTATCTTCCAACCAGTTTGAGGTTGTTACTATGACCTTCGGCCTGGTGTTTCTGTGATCCGACTGCTGGTTTGGCTTTGTTAGGATGTCAAGACTCGTAAGAGATAAGTGTAATTGTTGAGATTGTCGTAGGGGGCAGCTAAGGATTCAGGAGGAAAAATACTGACGCGAGAAAACCAGAATCAGAAGGCTGCTAGTCAGCAACACTGAGGGTGAGTCAACTTCAAGGCACAACAAAAATCACATTTCTGATCCCTACGGTCTGTCTGACCAACAAAGACTAGTTGGGTTGGGGAGGAGTGAGAATGTTTATGCTTCAGCTGGTAGTTGATCCGCTCTAGTTGCTTTCTGTGTATATCAGCCAAAAAGAAAACCAATTTATTTGTACTTTCAACTTGCACATCTTCTTTTAGAGCCTCTATCTACGTAGTAAAAGTTGTCAGAGGTCACTTTAGGATCCTAAAACTGTAGTTCAGCATTTCAAAAGCATGCATTTCAGATGAATCAAACATTTTAACTTCTCATTGTCTTCAGTAAGTAGAAAAATACATTGGTTTTTCAGCTCTGCAATGGAAAGGAATGAGCAGAAGTTTAAGATATGCAGCTGTGAAAAGATTCATTGTGAAACCTGAGTTACTAATTCAGATAAGCTTCATCTTAATGAGGCTAAATATTGAAGAATAAATGTGTAGAATTTCTCCCAAAGCTTTGTTCTTGGTCAACAGATGGACTTGATGATCTTAGAGGTCTTTTCCAACCTTAATGATTCTATGATTCAGTAATCTGACTCCAGAATAAAACCAAATTTAAGAATCTGTAAGACAAAAAGTAATTTTGTTATAAAATTAATAAGCAATTTAAAAAGTAAATTAATTCAAAATGTAAAAAAACAGTAGGAAATTGTCAATATAATTGTAATTTACACATTTCGTATTTTTCTTTCATATGTAAAAGCAAAAGTGGTTCTATGAAAAAGATTTGTAGAGAGCTTGGAGGCCATTTGTGGCAAGACACTGAAGTAGGGTCATGTTTCAAATGCTGAATTAGTTATTTAAGAAGTGGCTGTAATGATCCACTGTTTCCACAAGATAATTGTTTGGTCAATATGGTTATATCCCAAAATAATCCTCATTCACTTTAATGTCACCTATAGGAGCCTAGTACAATTGGAAATATTGATTGGAGCAGAGGCCATTATGCCAAGATATAGGCTATGAAATGTAGCAAGAATCGACTTGTATTCTCCTGCCTGGCATTGTATGAATAATGGTCAAATGCTCTCTAACACAGCACACTCACACTACCCATGGTGTCTGCTCAGTTTACATCTGGCAGCTACTGACTTTTTTTTGGTCTGTGGCACAATGAAAATCGGAAAAAGATGTAAAAAAGAACATATTAAATAATACAAACATAATCAACTTCAAGGAAGTAATGTGACAAGATCAGTTTGAAAAGTAACATTCTGTTCTTGTTCCACGTAGGTCCTGGTTAAATAGATTGCTGTTTTGTAGTGCCTGAAGTATTTCAGGGTGTATTTCAGCTCAAAGTGTTTTGCGTAGGGGTGAAGTAATAGCAGCTAAAAACACACAGACTCTAAACTATTATCAAGACATATTCATGCGATTTTCGTGCTCAACTTCTTTTCAAACAGTTATTTGCAAAAGGCATTTAATGTATCTGCTGAAAAATATCTTCATTTTTCTAAGTTATTGGGAGAAAATTTATACATTTTGTGATGCTTTGTGTTTTTATTTTTCTTTTGTTTGTCTTCTGGGGATTTTTTTAACCATTTCCTTCAGTATGAAAAAACATATGGAATTTGCATAAAATACAGGAGTCGATCATTAAAACAGGACATGGATGAAGGCTACAGAGATTTGTCTGTCCATCACTGTCTATATAAATATAAAAATACATACTGGAAAAAAAAACGCTTTACCTTTTGCCTCATATTTTTGAATCCTCTTGCTGTTTCCAATATTTCATTTTCCCCTTTTCCCTTTCTGATTCAGACAGTCTGAGTACCTCCCAGTAGTACACACTCTCACTGAGATTCATCAGATCAACATGCTTCATTAATTTCAACTTTCATTGAACTTGTCAGGATAGGGGAGCCTAAAAAAGAATGCAGCTAGTTTAAGTTTATTTACTCACTCGTGCATTGATGTTTCTATTTGAATTCTTTTGTATAGAATTCTTCATTTATTTAAGAGTTTTAGCATACATTTCTGCAATATAAAGGCATTGATAAGAAGCTTTAGCTGTAGGTTCTAGCCTACAGCTGTATTTCTAACTAATTGTATGCTGAAAAATGAATGCATTATACATTCGTGCTACTGTATGTTGATCTGCAGCTAACTTTCTCCTGACACTTGTGAGAATTAGATCAGTTAGAACCAAGTCTCTTCAGTAGGAGAAATCCCAAATATGCTTTAGTGGGATATGTACAAGTTCTCACTTAGCATTTCAAGAGAATTGTGATTCTGTATCACAGAATCGTCACCGATCACATCTTGCAGGATGTTTGATTGTTAAATTGTGGTGATTCTCTCTTCTTAGTTCTTTAGATTTAGTTACATTTTCCTTGGGGTTTTTTGTTTGGTTGGTTGTTTGGTTGGTTTTTGTTTTCTGTAGATAATAGTACAAATAAACATGCAGATAGAATTATAATGCTTAAGATACATCTGCTGCTAGGCTGTAATAACTCCGGGAAGCCATTTCTTCCCTAGTTACCAATCTGTATTTTAGAATGAAACTCACTGTATGTTGTGTTTGATTTTTGTGTGATTAGGAAGATCTTCGTTCAGCATAGATAAAAGTGTAGGAAGAGATGTAATTGAGTTAATCAATTGCATCATATATTGTATATTATGCATAAATATAATATTGACATGTTTAGTAATGTGTGGAAAGGCTAAATGGAACATACTGAAAGATTTTAACAGGACTTTAAATTATATTGATAATATTGCTTTTGTAGACATGATGGTAAAGGAATGTGAAAGCTCCTTTATGGGTGAATTATTGCCTTTAAATAAAAGGGGTAATTCATGAGTCTGTACTCTGTCAGTTGACCATACAATAAGTAATTGCCTCTCCTAATAATTTTCTTTTTTTAAATGGCTTGCAAAATATATATTTATTGCTGAATAATACTTCCATTCAAACTGCTGCGCTGTGTATGATTTTGTACAGTACATGAAATATATTAGGCTAGTTTGCAAAACAACCCAAAAACCTTCCATGTAGAATAATTAAAGCTAGTATATTGGCATTTACTTCCTTTGAATAAAACAATACACAAGTCTGCATGACAGTGTTTGTGCATGAAATCATTAATCAATTTCCTTGTTTCTTTTTTATTTTTTTTTTTTTTTGTCTTGACCGTTTGATTCCAGGCCAACTTTATTTCTCACTTTAATTGAATTTGTTATTTTTATTTACTGTCATTAAATTATTGGAACTTGTGATAACCATTAATTTGGGGGGTTGATGTGTGGGGGTTTGTTTGCTTGGATTTGGATATAGAGTATGTTCATGTTACAGATGATGGCAAATGTTTATCAGTTTAAAAGTGTAAATGTCTGCTTCTCAGGAAAGGTCAGAGTGAAAACACTGAAAGTCTTGCTGTGATTAAAAATTCAAAACAAAATCCTTACGTGGTGTACATGATGACTGGGTGGATGAAATGAATCTTCTCTACTCTAAAACTTCAGTATGGTCTGGTCTGCTTCAGTTGTCTTGAGTTAATAGAGAAAAAAACCCAGTTTCCAGTGGATGACTGTGCTTTTACCTGTAGAATTCCTTGTAGCTGAGAGGGAGTACCACTCTGAAAGATCTGTTTTTCTGTACTGACTTCAGTAGTTTTCAGTAGCAGTTTGTCAGATAATGCGACACCTCTAAAATTTAACTTTCAGGCAGCTTTTGAATAATAGACACGGTGAATGATTATTTTGATATTAATCTTCAAAAGCAAGTCAATTAAAATTTGCAATCTATCCTTCAATCTCTCCCCTGAGCACACTTAATCAATTGAACTCTGCCCATAAAGTTGGGACAATAATTTCTTAAAAGCATGTTGGAGGACATTTCATGTAATAGTTTTATATTTAGAAACCAAGATGTGAAAGCCTCAGGTAGAGACCTTTAAGAATAAAAGAAAAAGCAAGGCACTGCTCCCACAACCCAGCTGCTTTTAGATTCCTTTTGGGACTTGTTGATATATACAACTCCAAAGTCAGAAATGTTGGCTTCACTCCCAGAGGTGTTCATTGCATCACAACTTTTCCATGCTTTAAATTCACATCATATCCTTTAAAAAAATAGCTGGTGGATTAATCTTCCCTTAGATAAGCCATCTAATGGAAGAATCGAAGTAAGCTGGCTATCTAAACTAGTCAAAATCCACTAAGTTTTGATATCTGCTCTCTGTCATCGCAATACTCAGCTTGACAAAAAACAGTAAAAGACTCGAATTGGTATGATACTCATGCAAAACAAACTGCATTTTACATTTCACTGCTATTCTATTTGCAAATGCTTGGATGTTAACTTGTAAGACAAGCAGCAAGATCAGGCAAAACTTGAATTAATTGTAGAACAAGATCTTTAATTTTCACTAAATTAAAAAAGATTACATTGGCATTAGATTCAGAGCATATCAGTCTGAGAGCTGAATCCTTTGCCTTGAGGCAAAAAATTCAAAAAGAAACTAACCAGAGGATGAAAAAAAAAATTAAAAATTAGTTGCAGAGAATGGGTATTTTACCTGGAGATCACAAACCAAAATATTGTGTATTGATTTGGTTCAATGTGGAAGTTGACATTGTATGTTTCTACATAAACATGTGAAGACAGGTGTAGGTGGGAGGATACATAACTCCCTCACACACTCACTCACAAACACATGTACACACATATACATTTCAATTACAGCTGTAATCAAAGATTACATGTCTGTTCACTTCACTGATTCAAAATTAGATGGAGAAGATGATCTTTGTCTCAGGGGAAAATACAAGTTCCCAGAAGTGACAGCTGTAATATAGCTTGTCTGCTTTTCATCTTTTCGGACTGGTTTGCAAATGTTTGTTGAGAAATGAGAGATGATATTATCAAAACAAACAACAGTTCTGATAGGGGATAAAGTCTTATTACTTCTACTGTTTCTCTCTTTTCTGCATGTTTTCTGGACAAAAATCATAATTATCTGAAAATGTCCCTAAATCCTGTGACATAGTTTTGATTGAAACTCATGAGCTTCCACTCTGCTTTTTTCATTAAAGGCATGTAGTCCTTCAAGTGATCCTTGTCAGCATGGTGCTACAAACCTTTTTGGCACTCACGTTTACCAGGAGCACAATACATAATTAAAGAGAACTGCTGTTCAGCTGCCTGTCAAACTCTCCTTGTATTCCAGTTCCTTGAAACCTTCATATCACTAGCAAAGATATTCTTTACAGCTTTTGGCAAAAGCATCAGAGGTATACATTGGGTTTTAGTAAGTGCTACAAAAAAAACCTTAGAGCTGTACAAATAAGAAAACAAGTGCATAGAAGCCACACAACCAGACTTCAACTTTGACAAATGTATATATAGAACTACAAAAAAAAAAAAAAAATACTGTGAAATAGATTTAATAAGGTCTTCATCATCTCCGATGGCGTACTCAGTAAGGGCAAGTCCATCAACTGAGAGATTCACAGATGTCAAAGTTATCCAACCAGGTGCTTATTACTGGAGCAGATGCTCTAAGTTAACAAGAGCAATGGAAGGTTTATGGCCCATTTTTATCTTGTTCACAAAATAAATATAATCATGGACAGTGAGGCAGTAAAATGCTCATGCAAATCGGTTTGTAAGAGACGTAAAACAGAGCTTATGAAAACTGAAAAAAAACCCCCTCAAACCTATACTGAGTAGGAAGCTGAGCATGCAAGCCAGAAATCTCTGTGAAACTGCTTTGCGTGACTGCACAGAAAATACGTGTGTGAACCGAATCGACTATATGTAGCACATGAATTAGCTTGTTATTGATGTGATTTGCTATACTGTTTGAAACTATATCCAGGAGAGACACACCTCAGAAGCAAAAACTGAAAGCAAAACTGTATCGATATAAAAACAGCCAGTGTGCTCTTGTGAACATTTTGCAAAATGAAACTGTTCCTTACGAGAGAGATGAGTGCATAAAAGCTAAAATCTGCAATACAAATGCAAGTTGCAATGAATTACCAAAATTAAGAGAAGCTTCTTTCTAGGTGAAAGACATGAGAAATTTCCTAATTCTCTAATTATTCAAGTTGAGGTTGTGAACATCTTTCTGTGGGTAAAACACCTTTATTTTTTGTACACTTTGGTTATTAATATTGCCACTGTGTTATTAATATTGCTACTATACATTTCGATTGTTTTGTGTGTTCAGTAAATAGTTGTTTCAACCCATAGTCTCTGCTTTTGTCACTTTCCCCTTATGGGAAGGGGTAGGGGAAGAGCAGTGGCTTATTTGGAGTTTAGTTTCCAGCTGGTGTTAAAATCACCACACATGATTTATGCAAAACATAAGCCTATGTTATTTTGCTTTTTTAAAACCAGGCTATAAAACCAACTGTAATTAACTTTTGAATATGGTAAAGTTTCTGGCTACTTTCCAGAGAACTGACATTCCAATAGGAAAATAGAATACCTTTATTATAGCCATTCAGTACAGGAATAATTTTAAGGATTTGTTTCATGATTCCTGGGGATTGCTGAACATGACTAGCAATATTGTTCAGAGATTTTGAATCAGGCCTAGTGAATCAATAATTTCAGTGAAGAATTTCATAGTGTCTCTGATTATTGTCTCTCAGACTTTCAGTTTGGGACACTATCACTAACAAAAAGTGAAAAAAAATTCTTGTCTTTGCTCTTCACCAAAATTATGTAAAGAAACTACTCGATGCAGTCACATACCAAATAAAATTAAATGCTTCTCAAAATGGAAAAAAGAAAGTTTTCCATGTTTAGCCATTATGCGTTTTGCCAGCACTTTTTTTTAGAAAACTGCAACTATAGAACAGAAAATGTTTGGACAGATGAATACTTCCTTTAGGCTACCATTTGAATGGTCATTGAGAGGAAAGAAGACACCTGCTTCTAGGGCATGGACTTCACTGCTGATATTTACCAGAAAGAGAGAAAAGGTCAAGAAATGTTGAGATTATTCTCTTGTTAATCTGAATTTTATACTCAAGAATAGCTTTGAGAAATAGGAAAATTCATTTGTTTGTTCTGTTAAGTTACTCTTAATTGTAACCATTCAAAATTTCTAAGGATGCTGTAACGGAATTATGAAACAATATAGAGTGTTTTCCCATTGAGTATTTCCTTACTTATTGTTGTTCCCAGCTGTATATATTTAAACTCAACATGCCTAAAGTAGTCTTTGCAAAACAAGCTCTTTATAGATGCAGAAAATATTATCTTTTTCTATCACTGAATGTTCTAATACAGACTATGTCAGTTGTGCTGCCTCTGAGGAAAGCCAACAGCTTCTAATCACCTGAAAAAAAAAGTCTTCTGCAGGAGGGAGTATAAACGCATGAATGCAATGTGATGTAATGAAGGAAATGGAGCAAAATTAAAACCATACAGACACTGAAGGAAAATTCACAAGCAAACATAACATTATTGCCATTTGCCAGCCACCTAATCCCCTGGTATAAGAAAAACAACAAAGGACAGTTTCTACTTTCTTTAGGTTATCTTAAACTGATCCACAGCCATGCTGTGGAAACAAAACATGGAAATTGCTTAAGGAAATGTAAAATCCAAGGGAGTAAAAAACCCCAAACATATCAGGAAACCACTCTGCAGAATTAACACCAGTACATTTAGGAATCACATCTGCATCTTTAAATTGTTATTCTTTCTCTCATTTCCATCTCTACAAGACATGGAGAATGACTATTAGGTTTTCAATTGCTCACTTGATCTCTGACTTTTGTAACTTCATAATATTACATGAGGAAATCCAAATTATTTTTCCTGTGAACTATGTTCTGATTTTCTCTGTAATCTCATACTCACAAGTTATAATTTTATTGTCCAAAATAAAAGAATTAATGTTTTTTTATTTATTTTGTTTCTTTTTTGCAGTTGTTTGAATGCATGAAAGTGAGTTAGGCATTTTGTTGAATGCTTTGGTTCACAGAAAAATAAATTATCTGCTATGTATGCTTGGGTAACATACTCAGCATTTGAAAGTTCAAAACAAGTGCTTGAAAATATGTGTCCTATAAGACAACACATTACTGATACTACCATTGGCATAAAAAGTTTTTACGTGGAGATTCAACCTCCTTTTTTCAAATATATGTAGAAAAATAAACACACACAATCCTTGTTTCTTCCCACATATTTGCATATATGACCGTATATAAAACAGAATTTTGGGGAGAAGTCCATTGCAAAAAAATTTCATTTAAATAGAAATTTCTGATCATAGGTTCCAAGATGGGTATTTTCTCTGCCATAGAGTATTATGTTCTATAAAAAACATACACAAGACACTCTGTTGAAACTATAAAGAGCAAGAGATGTTGTTGTGCTAACAAATAAAACTTTCTGCTAAAGGCAGTCTAGATCGTAGTCCACAAAAAAATTACTTTAGAGAGGAAGGTTTAACAGAAATAGTTCCTTACTCAGAGGTTGTTTTAAAATGCCATCTCTATTTTTTTTTCACTGAAAGCATAGAAGTGAGCCAGTTTGTACCTCATCATATGATTTAAGAGACTATTTTTGAAAAAAAAATCGAATACAAAAACACTCCCACCAATTTATTTTCCTTACTTTTTTTTTGATGATTAGTTAGTGTTGGAATGGACCCTATGCAAAGTAAGTGGCTAAAAAGCATGCTTTTAATAGTGTTGAGTCTGAGACTCAAAAGAGTCCCAGACTCCCGAGAATTCTCCCAGTAGTGTTTTTTATACCAATCCTCTATTATGTGACTGTCATAAAGTGGGAAATAATCTCTATATTCTTTGCAAAATGTTATAAATCCTAGTGGGAAGACTAGATTGTTGCTATACAGTATATGCAATATTCAAAGAGACAGGAATTTTTATCCCAAATTTTTTTTTCAATTTAAATTAATTTCGTCTAAAAAAAAAAGAAATTATTAGAAAGTGATTGTCATAATTAATGGCTCCCAACAGGAGAATTAAAGCACGGACCATCACAGATGCATAAAAATGTGTTTCCCAAAAGAGAAGATCTAGAAATTCCTGATTTCCTTGAAGATGTAGGATGCCTACCAAAACATTGCAAAATGGGTGTGTTTGCAAATACAGAGCCAGCAGTGAGTATACTGCAATGACTGTACTTAAAGACAGTGTCCAAAGCAGCACATGTGGCATAACTGAAAAGTTAGGAGGCAACTGGTGTGGACCACACGTGCGTCAACTCATGAGATGCAAGTCCTAATGCAGAGTACCCACTTTACATTTTGGCAGGCAGTGTATTCATGTCCTGGGTCCTCCATGTGAATAGTGCCAGCTCATACTCTCCATAGGAAAATGATTGCTCTCTTGAGTGTCCTCTCTATAGCTTCTGCACAAGTGATATTAAAAAAAATTAGGGGAAAGTACTATAATATTAACTAATGGGTATTGAAACTGTCACTAGGGTCTTTCTTGCATTAAACAGCATGGATGATAGAAATCTGATTGTGCTATCCACCAGCAGCAGAGACTGATTCACAACAGGCTGGAAGTTTGTGCTGAGCAAGTCCCACTGATCACCTACTAAAACCAGAAGGCATCATATTTGACCTGAATGAAGTGAAACATCCAAACAATTTAAAACCTCTTCTCAGAAAAACATTAGCATGCATGACAGATGTGATTTACCCAAGATCAATACTGAGATTACCCAAATCATGTGATGTTGCTGAAGAGTTGAAAAAGCAGAAGAAAGAAAATGTGTAGCATCAGTTTGGTTCCCCCTTAACAGGAACTGTCACTTTAAAATCAAACGACAATAAAGCAACACAGGAGTTGTTGCAGGAAAGAGGCCAGCTGACCTCAGTATCAATGATAGTAGTGAAATGAAATTAAACTGAGAGACAAAAAGTACTATTTGCCACAGTTACGAAAGTCTCATGAGTATACAGAATACATCTTGCTTGGACTCCAAGTACGAGTTGGAGCAGATCACTACTCCTTAGAGAACATTCCTGACAACCTGATGCCTTCTATACTGAGAAGTCTGCAGTGCAAGACCACAGAATGCCAAAGGTCTGATGTGAAAGTAATACAGAATCCCAGAAGTGAAATTCCTGTGGCGGTTTCCCTTGCACTATTTCACAGAAGGACAAAATATGAAAAAAAAAAAAAATTCAAATGAACTGATGCGTATGATATTAAAACATTTTCCAAGAACTTAGCCAGTAGGAAAGCATTTTCTGAACAGTGCTAATAAACTGTAGGAAGCCCATGAAAAAGGTTGGTCCCTGGACTATCAGAAATTAGCGGCTTAAAAGAGTTGTATGTGAAGGATAGATCAGCTCTAAAAGATGTATTACGATTCTCAAGATTACATTTGCTGTCATTCAGTATAACACAAATGGGTAAAATGCCTATGTTTTTATGGAAGCATAGAATGAGGAATGGATAGGTTGTTGCAAAGCTCAGGAAAAGAACTGAATGCACCTTGTTCATGATACATCACACAAGGCTGGCTCCAGATCCCAACACATTTAAAGCCAACACAGGCACAGTCTTGAGATAATACTATGGCTGCAACTACAAAAAGTAAAATTCCAGGTGTATAACTTAAAAAAAAATCTTAATGCAGTTACTCAGCAGGAACATAGGTAATAACTACTCCAAATAACCTGTATTTACAGGAGGGATATGTTGCTTCTCTTGGCAGTTAAATAGCAGAACCACTGTTCCTTTAAAAAGAGAAATTAAAAACACCTCTGATATAGCTTTGCTGTCAGTCTCCCTGTTGACATACTCTGCTGAGACTGCTGGCAAAACCATAGGTCTTTGAAACACCTGTTACTCAACCCACTTTAGCTTACACCATGTTGAATGGAATTCAATTGTGTTAAGCTATATAAACAGAGGAAACACAATAAGTACTAAGAGAAAAGAATGCACTATTTGGCTTATGTATCCTGATTCTTTTGGAATATAAATGGCAATAGAATTTTTTGAATACAATTTTTTTTTTCTTGAATATCTATAAAAAAAAAGAAAGCTTCAACACAAAACCCACGTCTCTCCCAAGTAAAAAATATCAAGAAACATTTGGAAAAACTACTAAATGACATGTAATTCCAAGTGCAGGTAAGGGCAACAAAAAACAGGACTAAAAATACTACAACTCAATTCTCCATCAAGAAAAAAGGGGGGAAAAAAGAGAAGGTTTCATAAAATACATCACTCAGACAATTATTTCTGAAATTACTATCTTACAGTTTCAAATGAACAACAGAAACAAGAATAGAATCAAACTCTCATCTAAGAATGACCTTAATGTCAAGAGCTTTTCAGATACAATTGACCCTCTTTCTTTATTACTGAATTTAAGTACAGTTAAGCTGTCAAGAATGATTTGTTGGAACCACATTCATCCTGTCCTCAGAGTCCCTTCCAAACAGGTGTCCCTCTCCTGTGCAGAAAAACAAATATTCATCCAGCATGTTCTACTGTGTTCCAGTAAGCCCATCTGATCGTGAGAGCAGCTGACTGCATGGGACCAGCAAACTGTGTAGATTCTGTAAACACTTGTAAATCACTAGAGAATATTAAACCTGGCTTTCCTATTTTGTCAGTACTTCTGATCTGTGTTTGGTATCTTCCCAGAATGTAATCTGTACCCTTGTTTTCCATTGTGATCCTAAATGTGATAAATGTGATATTTGCAGTGTGAAACAGACACAAATGCATCCTGAAATAGATTTCAAAGACAGGAAAATTGAAAAAATTCAATCACTCTGGCAAAGTATACTATTGTAAATATGATGGGCTGGATGGTTGTTAATACCTCTAAGCACTCAAAGGAAGAGAGGCAAGCTACAAGAAATACTGATGTTCTATTACGTGTTTTATTAAAGGGAATTTCCCCCTGAGTTTGTACTGACTCTATTCATTTCCCCCATGCCCTAAAACAAGATTTTCACCACATAAAAAGCAGAGTTCAGAAGAAATTTTTATTACAGAAACAGGCATTATACAAGTGTGCCTGCTTTCACTGCTTTTCAGCTAGGCAGTCCTCTCTCCTCCGTTTTTTGTTCTGACCCCAGGGATTACTAGTTTAATATAATTTAATGAATTACAAAACGTGTTTATAAGCCTGTTTGTGAATTAGTGTGTTCAGACTAACAATATATGAAGATAAGTTCAGACTACTTTGGAGAAGTGTTTTGTTCTTAATGTTAGGAATAATAATAATTAAAAAATTAATCTGATTTTGATGATGAATATCAAGTTTTTATCTAATCATTAATGTGACCTCAATATCACATTTTGTTTGTGGGCTAAATTGTGTTTGAAGATTCTTGTTTACTGCTATATACATGTCAGATAAAAAGACTGACTGAGAACCATGTGGACTAAATTACAATGGGGTAAGATAAACTGTGGATACAGCCTTATTTTAAGTGAAATAATGAGAGGTTTCAGACAGTGAGAGCTGAGTAAACTCAGCAAGAAGACATAGACTATTGCAGAGCTCCAGCTCTTTAAATCTCTACCTGAACTTGTCTTGCATTAGTTTCCAGCTTAACCCTATGCAATATCCTGGCAGACATCCTAATTCGAATGAGCACTTGGTCTTAACAAGAAATGCCTGAGCCTGCATTTGATTGCAGAACTAGTATCTACTGAAAAATAAACTTTTTAGAAGGCTTCTTCAGAAAAATTATATTGAAAGCTGTCTTGGGGTGCCTCTCCTCTTTGTGTTTGGTTGGACATCAGGAGGTATTTCTTCATGGAAAAGGAGGTCAGGAACTGGAAAGGGCTGCACAGGGAGGTGGTGGAATCCCCATCCCTGGAGGTGTCCAAGGTAGAACTGGACGTGGCACTCAGTGCTGTGGTCTGGTTAACAAGGTGGGAATTGGTCACAGGTTAGACTTGATGACCTTGGAGGTCTTTTTCAACCTCAGTGATTCTGTGATTCTGTGCTAGTGAGCAGGCCAATACAAACTTCAGGAAGCCTAGAAAATAAGGAAATTGATTAAATATGAAAATTATTATTCAAGAATTGCAATCACTTTTTTCAATACAGAGGGAAAACTTGAAAGTTTTTGTTCTGACATAAATGCGTGGAGGTAAACACAGCCCAAAGATAGTCTCCAAACTTGATTCTTATTTAAAAATCTATTTTGATACTGAAGCATATCTCTATCATAATACTCTGCAAACAGTTTATCTCTAACTTAGAACACTTCAAAGTATTTAAAAGATGACTTTCACCTGGTAATGCTGTTCAGAAACAGGTCTCAACATTAATTTGTCAGAAATAACCAAATCATAAGTTGGTGGTTTAATAAAGAATGTACCTATGTTAAGTCTTCTATTAAGCATACATTTGCAATTTGCATTGGATGATGGTTTCCTCATGAGGACATGTTACATTATTCTGATAATTCCAGAAATCTTTGTGTTCTTTTTATTCTATACGTTCAACTTGATTCATTTCCTATGACTTTCTCCTTCTTGGTAAGATTTTCTATGAGGTTTTATAAACATCAGCATCTGAATTCAAATCTAGCTGAGATTTATGGAATAATTCCACAATTAATTGTTGTTGCCATTTATAATAGTTTATAGGTTTCAGTTTAGGAAAACTGAACTGAATACTATATTATAATAAACACTAAAATGTCCTGCTTTGAAGGATCAGAATGTTTCAAGAACAATCTCTGTGTGAATAGCAAAAATAAATATTCACTTACTTTTTTTCCCATTATTTTTTTGAAATGCAGCAATATTCTTAAAGAAAATGAATGTGCCATTTGATGTGGAAGGTATACCACAAAATATATTATAAGGGTAGCACAGGACTAAAGATGATCCATAAGAATGCAATGCATCACCACTTTTTCTATATAATCAACCAAGATTTTTCTCCATCTCTTTAGAGTTTCTGGCTGAATAACCATAGAGAAAGAACTAGAAATTAATACTTCTTTCTATCCCACAGTGCAGAGATTCTTTTTCTTCAAACTATTGATGAGAGTTTGAACATGTACTAGATTTGTTTTTCCTGAGAAACTTTTGGTCTGTTTGACGTAGATTCTAATGTCTTTCTTTTCTATCCCTCTCACCCATCTTGGCACTGCTGTGCTCTACAATGCAGCAGCATTTCAAATCATTGCCCTTCTTGGATGTAATTCCCATAGTCACTTAAAGCCCAACTAACCCCACTTAAGTGAAGACAACCTGAAGAAGACAGAGTAAAAATTAGGTTTACACAGCCTGATACTTCTGTTTGAGCTGCTTCACTCTATTGTGACCTCTATTCTAGGAGCAGCTCTGCTCAGCACAAAATGTAGCTGGTCAGCTTCAGCTTGTGAGAAGTCTGGGATATAGTATGTGGCCCAATCTACTACATCACTTTGTTCCATGATCTTGTAGCACTGTATTGGGAAAATAAATTCAATTCTTGTTTACAAATGTAGAAATTATGGCAGGAAAAATATCAGGCAGAGGATGAATTCCATGGCTGGAAAAGAGAATTAGAGTATTCTGCCTTCTGTGTGTCTTGTCTCCTGGGCCACCTGGATGTGCTAACCTTATGCTGTATTTTACAATTGAAACAATGCTTTTATCCTACTCTGTAATGAAGGCTACTGGGCACTCTCAAAAAACCCAATTATAGTACTATGAAGACATAAGACAGTGGTATATAATTCTTACAGAATTATAACCCAATTACTTCTCTACATATAAATAAAGCCTTCTGATTTGGTAAAACCTGGGTTCACATTACTCAAGCCACCTCTAAGTCCCTTCATTACTGTACTCTGCCTCTGTTTGGAACAGATTTCATATGTTATCTGAGGATTATATCTGCTGTGAACTTTAGTGCTGCTTGTAGAAAACAGTAGAGCCCCATCCCATGTCAGACAAAAGGTCTGCAGCAAAGCAAATTGCTAGTAGGAAAAGAAAGATTTTAGTGAACTGCTAAGATGGAGTGCAAGTCTGTCTCATCTCAGTGATGGAGGTGCTCCTCATCTGCTTTGTCAAAGCTTGACATACATTAGTATGCCAGACAGTCCTACCAGCAAACTCAGCACAGGGTAGCATATAACATGTACCCACAGGTGACTGGTTGATACAATTCCCTTCATTTTCAATCAAGACATATTCAGTTTAATTTAGATACCTGTTCCTTCTTTGCCACTGGGGCTTGTGTCAAGCTTATACAGCAAACTTTATTAGCATAGATATTAAAGTCACTCATTACAAGTGACACAGTCAGAGCAAGCAATCCAGCACTTGCTCAGTGTCACTAGGTAAGGCTGTGTTAAACTTGATCTGAAACTGCTCTTCTCTATCTGAAAATATAATAGTTACAAACTATTAGCATCACCCTGGAGCAGCAGCTTAAGTGAATTATATGTATTTGAGCTGGTACTTTTGCCTGTAGAGATATTAAATATTAAACAATAGCCGCCTATGTGTTTCCGGTACTTAATGTATTCTTCATTAGAAAAAAAAAGAAAAGTATCTTTCTTTTATTCACTGAAAACCTTCTTGCCTCCTCACAAAAACCTTGTTGCCATTGTGTACCATGGCAACAGCAAGGTACCTTGATCCAGACTAGGATTCTATTAAGTTTATACTTTACTAGCATCAAATGCAAATGATGAGAGGCAGTCACAGCTTTAAAAACCTGCAATTGTAGTAAACAAAACATTTAAGTAAGTCGGAGAGGAACAGAGTATCAAGGGGGTGAAATTATCTGCTTGAAGTTACAAAACAAAGCACATCCAAAGTAATAAAAGTCTTCATGTCATCTAGTTCCTTATCAATCAGTGAAGATGTCCTTCTGCAGTCTGAAATAAAAATTGGTTTTGGCCTCCTGCATTTCATGTCAATCTGATCAAATCACCATCCTCCAGCTGTTGCTGTTGCTTCTTCGTGTGGTAAGAACAAATGATCTTCTGTAATATCTGTCAAAATGAGAGTTCGAGGACTTCTTTTGTTAATACATATGAGATGAAATGATATGGTATGATTTACATTTGCATACTTTATAATACCTTGTAAAAGCTGGAGACAGTATTGTGGACACTTCTGAAGAGTGTTTGGAACAAAAGATCTGAGTCACAGAGCCACCACCTAGAGGGTTAGCAATGACTAGCTTTAGTAGGTTGCCCACATTTCGTGTTAGCAGGAAAGAACTCATATGTTTTTTGTAAATAAGCTACTTTCCTCAGAAAACCCGCTTTAGAGTCTAAGAGTTTATGTTCCTGCAAAACTCTCCAAATTCAACCCTTATCTTACAGTCTTGCAGTCAATGTCTTGAGGACAAGCAAAGACAAGGCACACCTAACATATATATATCTCTATATATATGCATAAAAGAAATATATCTTATACATATTTATGATATAGATATATACATACACAAAAAGTCAAGAATGTAATGTCACTATAATTGAAGTCTTAAAATTCTAATCATAATTGGTCTAGATCTAATTGTCTAATGGTTACTGGAAAAGAAAGAATTCTAGAATTAGAATGCTTTCATACAGAAAAAGTCTCTATAATAATAATATGGTTATGTTTGTTATGTACATACCTTTTGATTTCTGTCTCTTTCCTGGGACTGTGTCCACCCTTCCCCTGTTTTGGTTCCTGAGGCCAGTGGTTTCATCCTGATTGAGGAGGAAGGGGTGTGTGTGTGGGTGTTGCAATAAATTATCAGTATCTTGGCTCATTCATCATCTCTTAATTTAGATTACTCCTAAAACCAGGTTTATCCAGCTCCAGGTCTGGATATATCCATCACGCCAAATTTTCTTGCTGTCTGAAATTAGCTTTTTAGTGCCTGACAATTACTTTTGATAATACCAGAGGAATTTACACTATTTTAAGTATCAGAGCATTTGGACCATGATATGGAGACAGTTGAGCACACACATCAATACACTTAATTTTTTTTAGGGAGGTGATCTGTGCATCTGGTTGCAAGGGCAGAGGATCTGTATTTTCCTAGTTAAGTATATAACCAAAGCGTCCTTAAAAATGGCATAAATTTCTTTAAGATTCCTTTAACCCACTAAATGGTACTAATAATTTTACTGAACTGTTTTTATGATTTAAAATGAGGATTCAGATTGCTATCTTCAGCAGGAAAAAAACACCAGACTTAGTTCTGTGCCTTATTCTAGACAGTTGTATTTTCTTTTCTTCTAAGGACAAACCGCTTATCTGTACACACCAGGTGAATTGTTTTGCAAGTCCTTTCCCAGGTGTGAATCTAGAAATGCAAGGTGATAGGTCTGGTCACAGTTAGAAACTTGCTTTCTCCCTTCTGCTCTGCAGCTCCCTCAGGAATCAACGTGTTGGCAGGTGATTCCTTAGGTCAGGCAGCAGTTTTTGCCCTTGCTTGTTGTGGCTGGGTATTTAATCCTCTTGTCAGTGAGAGCAATTGAATGTGTTCTTGTCCCTTTTTCCTTCATGATGAAAGGGGTCAGCTTGACAAAATAACTTCCTTCTTTCATGTTTCATCTGACTTTCTAATTTTGGTTTGTCAGATGTGCAAGGGAAACACAAAATTGGGTTCTGTAAGACTAAACAAATCCTCTTTTTCTCTGCACTCTTACAAATGCCAAGTCGTAGAGGAGTGTACGTGTGTGCACGTGTGTTTTCCCTAAGCAATTCAAAGCTATGTCTCAGTCACTGTGTACTTTGAAGTACATTTTACCAGGTGAAGACTTTGTTCTTTCTCCCTGGAACTTTGTGCAGCAAACTCTAAGTACTGTGAATCCACCAGTCAGAATTCGCTCGCCATTCTGCTGCAGTGATTCCCACAAGCTGTGTTTTCAGGCTCTCAGCAGCTAGGACTTCTGTTTTTATAGAGATTCCCCTGGTTCTGGTTTAGAAGTTTACTATATGCATTAGGTCTATAATACTAGGGACTTCTGGAATGTCTGCTAAGTATCTATTCTTGACATTTTGGGACTTTCTTTCAAACGAAGTAATCAAAGATTAGAAGTTGTTATAAACAGTCTAACAGGACACTCTAACAGTTACTGAACATGCAGGTATGTTACTTTCAAAAGGAGCTCACAGACAATTTTAATGATTAATCACTGAAAGAGTTATGGATTGACTATTCTTCTAAAAATGAGTTGACTGAAGAGTGACAAAAATTTAGTAAGCATGTACTGATGAAAACCAGAATGATAAGGATGCTGAGTAATAAATATGTTGGAAAAAAATTCAATCAGTTCTAGTCAGCAATGCCTTTGAAACATCAGACAGAACTAGTGCTTGCCTCCCACTGGATTCCTCCTTAGAGACCATGGGTTACTGACTCATGATTCTGCTATGCGGCATTTGGGCAAACAAACTGGCTAAAGCTCAACAGCTGAAGATGAGGAATTTTCAATTTTTGCTGATGCCAGTGGTACATTCTAAATATCAGTTCACTAATAAAGATTATACTTCAAGCTATGGGTGATAGGAGAGAAATAAAGTGGGAAAAAAAAAGGTTATTCAAGTGTGAAAAAAGTCAGGTCATCAAGCTATATTTCAAACTCTGCAGATGAGAGTATCTGTTTCTCCAGTCAACATTAAACTCAAATCAATTGAGCATACAGAACTAATTTTTCAGATGCTTTCTAGGAGAAATCCATGTTTTCTGTAATGTGTTAAACAATATTTCAATAGATTTCCCTGATGAATTAAAAAAAAAAAAATACAGAAAGTGTGCTTACCTTGACTAATTGCAGTGTACCTGTGAAAAAGATATCTCTGAAAATTAGAAGAGTTATGCGTGGTTATGCACACATTAGAGTTTCTTAGGGACTCTGGCTACAGCTTTGGTATTCCATCCTGTCTTGTGCCATATTGCATTATCCTTTCTTGTATTGGTACTTACTGGAGTGGCTGGTGCATCTATCCGTTTTCAGCAGACACATGAAGCCATAACCTCATCTGAATGCAGATATGAAAGAATCTGGAATAGATTAAAAATCACATGCTTCAAAGATATTTTGTATTACTCTGTCAAGAAACCCTTCATAGACTGATTCAGGTTGCTTTTAAATTACCATTTCTACTTTTTGAGAAGTAGAAAATCACTTTTTGAAAGTTTGGTAGTTGGGTTGTTGGGGATCTTTTTGTTTGATTTTGGGTTTTTTCCCTTTTTTTCTTTCCTAGATATCCTGCCTTACAATAGTATTTGTGTATTTTGTCTTTTCTTGTGAAATTTCAAATACTCTAACATATCTGCACTCTTAAATCTCTCAGGAGAGACAAAGGCTCTGGGACTTGCTTCAGAAAGTTTTCACAGGGGCTATAACTCCCCACGTCCATGCAGAGAGCATTTGAAATGCCAGATTAGGTGTTGGGATATATCTTCTGACATAAACTCAAATCTACACAGCTAATATAGGGGTTCCTCAGGTTTTATGCAGCATGAAAACAAAATAAAAAAACCTACAGTAAAAAAAAAAAAAAAGTTGCTCCAACTCTAAATTCAGGCAAAAATAAATCACAGCAAAATGAAAAATCAAATGGGTATACTTTTTCAACCTAGAGCTGGTTGACTAAACCTCAGAGAGAAGAAAATGGTAAAATATTAAAAAATTAAAATTCTTCTCTACTTTGGGTGATTATCTGTTGTTAACTGTGTCCATCTTGGGTAATGCATCCATTTTGGGACATGAAGATTTCTGTACAATGTAAGCACCTTTTAGAAAAAGTGAAAGAGAATAACACTAGGAGGCTTATAATGAGAGATTTATGGGGAATAGTTGCAGGACTTGGTTTAGCCAAGATAAGTAAATACCACAAGAGCAAAATGATAAAAACCATTTATGGTGGAAAAGATTGAAGAAAGGGAAGAGTTTGTGTTGGGGGTAGGGCGCAAAAATTGAAAGCTCAATCTGATGTAAACATAGTGGGACAGTAGGAGAATTTAGAGTATTCATATCCTAGAATGCTTAGTGTGTTAATATTCTGAGTAGAAAGCCAGAAAAGCAAAACCAGAAGGGGTAGACTGGGTCACTTCTGGAACTATATAGGTTCTGTGCAAGGAGTAAGTGAAAACTTGTTAAAATGCATGTGAATAAAGGGAGGAAAAAGCCTTTATCTTCTGTTTCCTGGACTCTGGTAAACTTGCTCTACTTTTTTGGGACACATTAACATCTTAGCTGACAAATGTTAAGAAATGTGATACTAAGTGAAGAATTAAAAAAGTCCTATACATTTCATTAGTGATGCTCGTTCTTTCATGACTTTGTTATTTCTTAAGGATAAAATGAGGTGCTTACCCTCAGGCTATAGCCCTGTTACACTGAGGCTGGCAAGCAGTGCTGGAGATCACCAAGGGCTGAGCTTGAGATTCCCTGAGCCAGGGGGGAGCCTGGTCCCACCCAGCTCCCTCCCAGCTATCAGGGCGGGGGTCCCATCATTGCATCTCAGATGGCTTGGTACCTACTGCCAACACCCGGTCAAGAGTAACTACTCAGGAATAACAGTTGATATTTTTGCTTGCCAGTTTGTTGTCCCCTTGTGTTGTGTGTTTCTAATCCCTGATGTGTTATGATTTAAATCTTGCAGATGGTACACGTAGTTCTCCAAATGAGCATTTGCCTACAATCTCCACAGTGGCCTGTGCTGACAAATTGCTGAAAAGGGCTGCGCGATGAACACTGTAGAAGTGCAACAGTATAATGGGTAAGCAGGATGATAGAGCCCGTGTTTATCTCATTGAGTTGAAAAATTTACAGTGGAAGTTTGAACAGCTGCAGTACTTTGTTTAGTCACCAGCATTGAAGTCTTGCATAAATCTTTTCGACTCAAAGAAATACTGGGAAATATTTGCATTTTTAGTTAATGGAAAAAAGTGGGGGGCATTGGAATGGAAATGATGCTATGGCACATGCTGTAAGGATTATGTGTGGCACCACTTAGGAGTATATTGACAAACCATAATATATAGAAATATAGATGTGATCAGTGAAGAATAATGAATAGTATTATAAGTATACACTGAAATACACCTTGTTGTTACCCATTTAAAACTGACTTTAGGTTGTATAGAAATAAATATATATCTGTTGGAACATAGAAGGAAGGCAAAGAGTGATAAAGGAATAAAAATGCAAAGACAAAATACCCAGTCCTAGTACACTTACTTGTGTAATAAGCTATACAGACTCATTAGAACTAAGAAATTTTTGGGGTAAAAAAATGACCCATTTTGGAATGTAATGCAAAATTTGAGAAATTCTTGAATAGAGGAAATAATATTCTATTTTAATAGGTATTTCAGGGAAAAAAGGTTTCAATTTGTCTATATTTCTTTTGTGACATGGAGATCAGAAGGTTAGAAAGACTTTACTGTTTTCCAGATCTTTAATGGTTGAAAAGCCTGAAAGCCATGTCCTTCCTCAGAGGTCTGGTCTGAGACCCTAAACTCTGACCCTGATTACGTGCATATAAACATCTTCAAACATAAAGAGTCAGGAAATGTTTCATAGCCTTGAGTCGACAGGGTTGTATGCTGACTGCATTCAGGCTACCTAACTCTTGCTGCTGGAGTACCCCTAGAGCACAAGTAGAGACCCAAGATAATGGGGCAGAGGGGGTTAATTTTTAAATTCCTTACTGTATGAAATAATGCTAGCAGCATTGCAGCCCCCGGAGTGGAGTAGCTCTGGGGTTTTACAGCATTAATTCACATTGTGTGCCTTGAGGCATTCGAAAGAGTATGCCTGAATCTGAAAAATATATTATGGAATAGTGATGGAGTGCCACACAAATTGGAGAGCAATATAAATGTTAAAACTTGGCCATACCACCTGTTACATTGGTGCCTGATCTGTACATCTCCCAAACCAACTATGGACATCGTCTCCAGAAGTTTTAAATGTTGTGAGTTCAAACAGAGGGTGTGGTCAAGGACCACCTCCATTGGCCCTATTAGTAGTATCATGGTTGAGCTGTCTGTTTGCAAAAATAGACACATGGAGCTGTGTCATGGGGCTGTTGGAAGCTTCATTAAACTGGCATATTTCACTGAAGTGGCTTGCCCTTCAAAAGCCCAGCTTTTCAAAATACCTGTTTAACCACTGTTAAAAAAGCTCACTGTTTGAGAACAAGAGGACCTTGGTGCTATACAGAGGAAAATAATTTCTCTGAGAAAATCGGATTGCACAATGGTTAAATAAATGGAGTTGCTTCTACATCTTCCTCATTGAAGAACTAGACAGTGACGCAAGCAGTCAACAACACATAGGTTTGAGACTGAGTTCTTTCCTAGCTGGAGGTTGTTAGTCAACCAAATTTTCTGCTGTCATACATTCCTAGATGTCAGTGACCCCAGGAATATATGATGGCACTGACTCACTTCACTAGGAATATATGCACTATTACAGAGAAAAATTGTCTTTAATATTGAGTTAAAGGACTGAGAACTAGCAATCAGTCAAGGCCTGGTCTGTATATATGTCCTGTATCCAATCTCCAAAATTTTTCCTCCAGAAAAAATATGAAGGTCATTTAGCTTGAAGGCTAGCAAACTAACTCAACAAACAGGAAAGTTAGGAGGCATAGCAAGTCATTCACGTCCTCTTGCACTTATAAATAATAAACTCAACACCGATCAAAATGGCCTGGAAAGAAGCAGAAGCTTCATGGGGTGAAAGACAGAAAGATGTAAGACTGTCTGATTTTGCACTTACCATGCATCTGAGGCTGCTGAAGAGGCCTTTAGGGGGAAAAAACTACAAACAAACAACAACCCACACACAAACAAACAAATAATATATTCAGAAAGTGTTGAAGGTCTTTCAGCTGTGGGAATGCAATGGATACAAATAAAATTTACAAAGCAGTACCAGGGACACATTTGAGTATGTTGCTCTATTTTATTTCTCATTTGGGAGAGAGTTAATTTAGAAACTCTTAATCCTTTATACTGCAGGAAACATTGCAAAAAGAGGCAGTTGATCACAAAGACAGAACATCGTTTCACCCAAGAAACCTTCGTGCTGTCTACTCTCGCTTACATTCAGTAGCAGAATTAGAATTGGATGAAAAAGTGGTTATTACTTTCTTTTAATCTGTCAGCACATTTTAACTGTATTGGTTTTTGCTGCCCGTCGTGGGAATGTAGGACTGGAAGTATCCATAGAGAGCAGCTGTGTAATAAAAGTTGAATCAACAGAACCTGACTTCTACACTACAAGACAACAAGAACTTAAAATAACCTTTTGACCTATTATTCCTTAGATGTTTCTCTTTTTCCCATGCTTTTAAAGTTCAGTTACAGGGACTGGGAACGTGTTTGCAGTTTCTTCTGTCAGTCTGTCAGATCAGCCTGAGCTGCAAAAAGAGTGATGGAAGGGAAGAAAGAAAGAAACAAAGGCAGCTTGTATGGATAACAGACCCAAACTCTTTCTCTTTAGGAGCCCAGGCTGTCAGTCGAGTCCAAGCCTACAAACACAAACAAAACCACATAATACCTGCATAATTCTGCATCATAACAGCCAGGTCTGATAGATTTAAAAGAACAGACCTTCAACAAATAATGACAAAGCATAGATGGATTCTGACAAAATTTGAATTAATACAAACCACATCAATAACAATAATGATGAATAATAAGATAAAAATAACAGCAATAATTATAGCAAGACATTTCTACAGTGTAGGTGTAATTATTAATATATGACTTAACAAAGCTGTGGACCAGATTATTAGATCTTCGGTCTTTTTACATGCAGATCTAAAGCATAGAACAAAGCATAAGAAAGTGATACAAACAGGTGGACAATACTACTGTTCATTCTGGGATAAGGTACGATTGCATACATGGCTAGCAAAAATAACATGATCTGGCCTAGTGTTTTGGAAAGATGTGAGATCTCCCAAAATTTGTCTGATTGTGTCCCTTCTAATATAAATGTATGATCTGACTCTTCTTTTCATGAAAATTATTAAGGCAAAATTTAAAGAATATCCTGAATTTCTTGTTATATTTATTATTTTTAGCTTGGGATAGAGTGAAAGACAGGTAATGGAAAACTTAACGGTTCCAAACCCTAAAAGATTCTGTGCAGTAGCAAAGTATCATTTCACCCCTCTCCTCTATTTCAGCCTAATGCTTTAGATCCCCTTCACATTCAAATGCACGCAAAAGTCTGCCCAGCCAAGTGAGTAATGCAGACTTTTTTTTTTTTTTAAATTTGGTTGTTGATGATCCTAGCTTCAATTTTTTTCCATTAAAAA